>JACVVK020000002.1:675000-682500 GCA_018292915.2 Batillaria attramentaria
ACTTCTAAGCTTACACGGCCTCAGCGAAGACAGTTTTCTTAAAGCCTCAATACGTATGACAGAAATACAGCATCGTCTGGCAAACTTATCGTCGAATGTGCGTAATCGGTGCACCTTTAATATGGTATCTGAAACCATTGTGGTGACTCTGGTCAGCGGTTGTGTTGCTCTAGAAGTGGACCGCGTACTGAGCAGACGATGTTATTAAATTTTGGTTGCGGACTGAGGACCAGCTGGACGGCGCTGATTCGAGGTTATGTTTACAAGATTTGTCGAGTCCCAGTGTGTTCAGGAACGGAACACAGGCTCAAAGAAAGTCTTATTTCTCTTATATTAAAAGCCACAAAATAAATAAAAAAAAAACAAAAACGGTCGCGATGGTCAATAAAACATCGTTTTATCTGGAAAACAAGATTAGAGCCCCGAAAGCGGCAAGTTTTCCATCTCAGTCAGCGACGTTACGAATGTAGAGGCTTTAAGTGTGCATGTTGTTGTATGCTGGATGGGTAAACTGCTGCTCTGAAGTCTGTATTTCCATTTTTGTATAAAGACAATATCAAAATACTTTTCAGTCCCAACTAGGTACCAGGAAAAAAAAAAAAAAAAGCCCACACACAAACACTTTACTGTCTGACCTCACCGACACCACACGTGACAGAGAAACTGCTGAGAATTTTCAGCCAGATTTGTCACGCTACTAGCACGTGACATCCTCCACAGGACCGGTCACGCGCGACCAGCACGTGCAGACCACGAGAGCCAGGGGGAAGTATTTTACAGTATATCGTCAAGTGGATTACTTGTTAAATCAACCATGCGGTCGTCGTAAAACAGCCACGAGCTTCGGGCGAAGTGTAGGAGAGAAGGCATCACTTGATCGGACTTAGTTAACACCCTGTGAAATAAGGTCGTGAGTACGGAAGCAAGCGAAAGCTGACCGACACATACGGGGGACTTGTGTATAAGTAAAGGAGAGATAACACCCTGTGAAATAAGGTCGTCAGTGCAGAAGCAAGCGAGAGCTGACCGATACAGACGGAGGACTTGTGTTTTAAGTAAAGGAGAGTTAACACCGTGTGAAATAAGGTCGTGAGTACGGAAGCAAGCGAGAGCTGACCGATACAGACGGAGGACTTGTGTTTAAGTAAAGGAGAGTTAACATCCTGTGAAATAAGGTCGTCAGTGCAGAAGCAAGCGAGAGCTGACCGATACAGACGGAGGACTTGTGTATAAGTAAAGGAGAGTTAACATCCTGTGAAATAAGGTCATCAGTACAGAAGAAAGCGAGAGCTGACCGATACGGACGGAGGACTTGTGTGTAAGTAAAGGAGATGCAAGAGACATTGAGATACAAAACACTTTAGTAGTGTCTGGCACGCCAGAATTTTGATGCATGTGTCTTGACGAGTGTGCAGCCAAATTTCTGTGCCTTTACAGTGTTTTAGTCACTGTCTTGTGTTGTCTTGTATTGCATTACACTGCACTGTATCGTATGGTATCGTATCGCATTGCATTGCACTGTGTTGTGTTGTATTGTAATGCACTGCATTGCAGGGTATTGTATTGTATTGTATTGTATTGTATTGTATTATATCGCATTGCATTGCATTGCATTGCATTGCATTGCATTGTACAATGTATCGTATTGTATTGTACTGTATTGCACTGAACTGCATTGTATTGTATTGTATTGTATTGTATTGTATTGTATTGTATTGTATTTCAGATTTCGTAAACCAGCAGGATTTAACTCAGTTACGGGTATCTTTCGTGTTATTCATTTGGAGCTTAAAACGGTGCCCGTATTGTTATTACTATTATTAGAATATGACGTGAAACCCCTGAGCAATTGAAGACGAGAAAGATCCCCATGAGCATCAAGAACGATATAGTCAACAGATAGCTGCGGTCAACGTCTGTCTGGTACTCAAACGTTGCAGCGTACACGCACAGAAGACTACGTCCTCAGCTTTTTCCAACCTTGCCCTGCCCATTTCCCCTCTACAACGTGAGGCTGTATGCATGTTTATGGTGAGTAACGTTCGCCGCGGGATCACTCCCAGTGATTGGATTGGACCCCACGCCCCAACTCCTCCCCCCCCCCCCCCCTTTCCCTGCCTGAGCACTTGGCCTGCATGGTCGGCACAATGACATGTACCACCAACCAATATGGTGAGTTGTATCGAAGGGCTGCATACCACGCAGGATGTCTAAACTTTAGCATCCTGAGCACGGGTGAGCGGGTGGGTGTATAAGGGTTTAACGTGCTTTTCCGCCACTTAAGGGTGATGTCAAAGACGGGGCAACGTGAAAAAGGCCGGCATAAATGATACCTCCTATCCAGGATTCGAACTCACGACCCAGGCATTGAAAGGCATATTGAGCACGTTTGGAAACCTTTGCGACTCCATTGATCCGATCTACAGGGGACACAAATATTAAAGGGGACGAAAATGGACACAGCATGTAACGGTGTGAACATCAACTGCTTTCTTTGCCACAAGGATAATAAAGCCTCATGACCTGAGACTCCACTCTCAACTCGCTACATATATGATAATAATATCACTCGTGTTTTAATTAACTAATTATCTAGTGTTGTTTTCTATTATGATTTTCTACATAAAGCCAGCTGTTCTGTTTGCTGCATGCGTGTTTTAAGTTGCTACTACGATCCTCCTTACAACCTGATCTTTGTTCTTGACTTCATACAGATTGGGATCAAGACCATGTTTGGGGGCGTGCATTATCTATGGCGATGATCTTGTTATGAATCCATGTTTGGACCACTCAAATATCTTGGATGCCTTTGTCCTTACTTAAATTGGGCACGGCGTCCCTGCGTATTTCTTGGAACTGTTCGTGCACAGATACGTATTTTTGTGATCAGCGTTTAACGTAGTTTTACTTACCTTTCGTGACGGAAGAAAAACATGTCAGCGTTGCCGATTCCGTTTTGTCATGAAAGTGCTGCGCCTAGTTGATACAAGGCTGACGTGTTTGGGCTACAGACCACAGATGCAAATTTGGAGGAAAACGCTATATATTCATCTTACACATAACGTTGCGTATGACACCCTAGAAATGCTTTAAAATCCCCCCCCCCCCCCCCTAAAAAACAAAACAAAAAAAAAAACCACAAAAATCCGGCAGCTAAGGACTCGTGTGTAGAGTAAATTTCAACAAATTCCAATTTTCCGGGTTTTTTTTTTTTTTTTGGGGGGGGGGGGACAATGTTGGCAGCAACCATATACCCCCTCACCCCCCCCCCCCCTCATTCCTTGATCGTCTGCTGGCTGCTGTGCCAGCCGCGTATGAATACAAATAGTCCACAAGCCAGGCTCATTTGTCCCTAATTTTACTATCACTTGGCATGAAACTTATTTACAAAGCCAACAAAAAGCACCTGATTGCCTTTTTTTTTAAACTCTGCACACAAATTTTAAAAAAGGGCAAAAATGTTCGACTATATTTAGCGTAGTTCTTACTACATGACCCGGAAGCTATTAGTGGTCTGTAACCATACTGTCCTTCCGTTTCTCGGAATATATGGCGATGTCTGTTTTCGTGAGCTTGCGTCCTGCACGAAATTTCACCTTCATTACTTTTGCGGATGGATGTTTGGATGTTTGGGGGTTTAACGTCCTTTTCCACCACATAGGGTGATATCAAAGACGGGGCAACGATGAAAAAGCCAGCACAAATATTTGGCCCCAGCCGGGATCGAACTCACGACCCGGGCATTGGAAGTCCAACGCTCTACCATTCGACCACCCCGGCTCCCCCGTTACTTTTGCGGATTCCCTTCTTCCGAACCGCCCCGTGGTTAGGCTGGAAGGGTAACCAGAATAACTTGCATGACTTGGTATGGTGGGTGGGTGGGTGTTTGGGGGGTTTAACGTCCTTTTCCACCACGTATGGGTGATATCAAAGGCGAGGGCAACGAGAAAAAAGCCAGCACAAATATTTGGCTCCAGCCGGGATTCGAACTCACGACCCGAGCATTGAGAGCCCAACGCTCTACCATTCGGCAATCCCGGCTCCCCTGACTTGGTATGGTATGGTATGGGGTGTGGTATGTATTGGATGTGGTATGGTATGGTATTCCTTTCTGCACATCACCCGTCTCTTCTAAAACGCCCAAGGCGCCGCAGGACCGGGGGACAAAGCAGCGAAAGCCTGCTGCTGCTGAGCACCATTTCATGTGCAAACCTCCACCTTACTGTTCGCACAAAAGAAATCCCGAACATAAACTCAGTCTACAATTCAGCCCGAAAACTCACGTGCTGTCCGGTGCACATAGGCTACCTCACGTTTGTGGTGAATTCTTCGGGCCGAAGCATGAACCACCGTAAATGATAGAGTGTATTGTGTCAGGTAATATTTTCTGAACAGTTGGTTCCGTGGGTATGTGTTAGCCTCCCCCCCCCCCCCCCCCCCCCCGATGTGTTATTCACCCAGATAGCTTGCATTTGCTTTGCATTCATCACAGTCAGTTCGCCTTTTCCCCAGAGCAGTCTAGATGTTGCTTAATTAGGCGAAACAAGGAAGGCGCTTGAAACAATCTTGTTCTCACGAGTATTGCTACTTTCGGCGCACGCGGTACAGTCTTTCCAATTATCTCGGATCTCTCTCTCTCTCTCTCTCTCCCCGAGGCTCTCTCTTAAGCGAAAGGGCGTATATTACTCAGTTTCAGTTAGCAAGATAAGCTACATTTGAGTTTCGATTGTTGCTGCTTCAAAGTCTGTACCTCCTCAAATGTGGAACACTGGTGTGTGTGTGTGTGTGTGTGTGTGTGTGTGTGTGTGTGTGTGTGTGTGTGTGTGTGTGTGTGGGTGTGTGTGTGTGAGAGAGAGAGAGAGAGAGAAAAAAAAACGCCGGATGCACTTTTTATGGCTTTTTTTTTGGGTTGTTTGTTTGATTGTTTGTTTGTTTGTTTGGGGTTGTTGTTTGTTTGGTCTTCTTCCAGAATTCCCCTCCACGATTCGTGCAGCTAATGGTGTAAAAATGCTTTCTTTTATCAGATGGAAATAAATAAGGAAACAGAAACTGATTTTTGGTTTTGTTTGTTTTCAAGTTATACCCTATGATTACCTGACCCAGCTACAATCATCTGTCATAAAGGCAGTAACCACCATCAACATCAACGCTAATAAAAGAGAAACCTTGCCATAATTTTACCCCCCCAACTCCCTTACTCCCCCCCCCCCCTCCCTCCTTCCCCCCTTCTCTCCGCCCCTCCCCCAGTGCACACGCCAAGAAAATGAAAAGGTTTGGCAGCACGACGGCACGAACACCGGACATCTCGTGCGCGGCACGTGTAGGCGCGTGCTGGCAATCAGCGCCATATTGTGCTCGCTGCACGAGCGATCCCGCCCCCTCCCCCCTCCCCACTACCTCCACAACTGTCCCCTTGAGGACTGGCCCCCACCATGACAGGGTCCATTGAAATCGAAATGTCTGTAGCTAGTCCAGATGCGATCTTTTGGCTCGTGGTAGTAGAGGGAATTCGTGGAAATTTCAGAGAATTGATAGTACATGTACATATTATTCTTGCAGGGTAAGCCGTGGTTAGTGGTCTGTGCAGGATAATAAGCGACACAGTACAGGGCCCGCATGTAAAAGTCGAAGGTTAGGGAGTTTAGCCCTAGGTTAGAGTCTAATCTCGAACTAAACTAGCTCTAGGGTTAAATTTTCTGTTGTTTTTTGTTTTAAATCAGGAAGCGGGTCCATTCCAGCAAGGTGCCTATGCCGTTATGGAAGCATTTTTGTCTTTCAGTTGTTTCCTTCGCTTCCTTTTTTGTTTAATTTTGTTTTGGGGTTTCTTTTGTCCTAGTCTGGGTTAGACCTGTAGCCGTGGGTTAAATTAACCTCGAGTTTTACATATGGGCCCTGAAGTCACGTTGAGCTTGTGTGTGTGTGTGTGTGTGTGTGTGTGTGTGTCATCCAGTACCACTCATCCAGTACCACTCAAACATCTGCCACTCCGGTGCAATCTACCACAGTAATTATCTGATCTTTGTTCTTCCATCTTTCAAGTGCGGCCCGCACTGCAACAGCTGCTTCTTGTCAGTTCTACATCAACAGAGACAGAAGCATCCTCAATCTTCACTGGAAGCCGGGATAGCCGAATGGTAGAGCGTTGGACTTTCAATGCTCGGGTCGTGAGTTCGAATCCCGGCCTGGGGCCAAATATTTGTACTGGCCTTTTTCTCGTTGCCCCGTCTTTGATCTCACCCGTACGTGGTGGAAAAGGACGTTAAACCCCCAAACACCCACCCACCCATCCTCAGTCTTTAAGGACCAACACTAACCCAGCTGCATGTACACAAAACCAATCTAAAGTTCAGGCCCAAAAAAGACCTCAACCTTGAGGTAGTCTGCGTGCTGTGCACCAGAGAACACGTGATTCCAAGTTTCGGGCTGAACTGTACACTGCAGCTAGCTAATTTCAGTCAGACCTTACGCTCGGTGTATTCCGGCACTATCCCTTTTTGGGTCGTGAGTTCGAATCTCGGCTTAGAGCCCAAAGTTTGAACTGGCCACACCCTCTTTGCCCCGTCTTTGTTATCACCTTTATGTGGCGGAAAAGGACATATGAGAAGTGCGTCTTCCGGACGGATACGCTCGGGGCGTATTCTGCACATTCGTCTTACCCATGTGACCACGATTGCTCTGTGGTCGATGGCACTGAGAAACTGGAGGAGCGCCTGGTGGTGGCGTGTGGTGAGGTGTGACCTCGTGATTGCTGAGTCTGGTTGCATGTGACACAGATGTCACGCGCATCGCAGGCTTCACACCAAGTTGTTTCAGGAAGGAACACTGCGTACAGGGAACAGTTAAAGTAGGATTTGTTTCACGGGGCTCCAGCCACAACTTTCCTTTATCTAGTGTGTGTGTGTGTGTGTGTAACCTAACCCCAGTCACGTGGCTAAGCGGTCGAGGTCGTACCCGGGCACTAGCCACAGTTCCAAACTCAGGATTTATTCACAATCAGTTTTGCTGTGAGAGTATGCTTGCCGTAAACTGTACGTTGTTCTGGACCACGCTAGACTGTTCTTTTGTTTTACAAAGGACAGCGTTTTGAGTCGCCAAAAATTCCCCTGTTCCTACCTGTCCTGTAGATGCACGGACGGCCTAGCCAAGATTTATCATCAGCTTGGTTCACGAGTCAGGGTTCAGCGGCGCCTGTAAATCCGGCCTCTAAGCTTGCTTTTTCTTTTTTCTCTGTGTGGGTTGTTTCTGAGCTGCTTGTTTTTGAGTGTGTGGTGATGCCGAAATTTTCATTTCTATTGTCGGATGCTCCGAAAAAAAGAAAAGAAAAGAAAATGTATTCTAATTTCCAGAAGCTCGAACCCGGGTCGTTGGCTCCACAACGCAACGCCCATGCCACTGAGCTACACCTTCAAGTCGTGTATTGTATAATAAAGTGTAGTCATGATCAATAAGCAAATAAACAAATAAACAAATGCAATAAACTAAATAAGCCAGTAAATCTGT
>JACVVK020000002.1:687500-750000 GCA_018292915.2 Batillaria attramentaria
GGCGCTGGACACTGTAGCGATGTGTCGCTCACTGACCAAAAGACAAATAATGTCACGGCAAACTCGTGCACTGGTTTTGTAAGAGTCCCCGAAGCGCTGAAAACTCTGCAACTGTGACAGAGTTGACTCTGTAAATTGTTTTTCACACTTTGGAAAGCTTTTCGTTGGGAGCCTAGATCTTTAAAATCCAACCTGCGGATACACTATTGACCAGCGTGCACCTATATACAGACACCGACACCCACACACAACTGATTCACTGACATTTCGTATGCTCTTTAAAAACAAATTCCCGCCCGTAATGGTAGCCTTGTGCAGCCGCCAGGGGCCGATAACTGTATGCATCTCGGTCATTCAGCAGAGGCGCAAAAATCGAAGGCCCGAATGCTTGAAGTAAAGTATAGGACTATAGGGTAGGGTGGAGTGAGGTGGGGGGGGGGGTAGGGTAGGCGGGTAGGGGGTAGGGGTTGTGCAGTTTCCTGTCTGCAGATTGACGTCAGGTTCAGTTTCGCTCGGCCTACACAAGGCTAGGTATTTGAACAGGGCGGTTCGATTTTTGGTCATGCACACACACACACACACACACACACACACACACACACACACACACACACACACACACACACACACACACACACCTACTAGTACGCACGCACGCACGCACACACACGCGCGCGCGCACACAGACACATCGTCACGCACGTACATACGCACGCACACGCGCGCGCGCGCGCGCACACACACACACACACACACACACACACACACACACACACACACACACACACACACCTTAAAATGTCAGATTGTATTTCATCCGGAAGCGCAGGTAAATATCAAACGTGATCCGTACACTTATATCGAACTGTAAGAATTAGGTGTCACCTGGGTCTCCGGCTGTATTTGCTGGTGGGGCTGCCGGTAGGTTAGGATTGGTTCCATCCTGACATACATAACAATACATGTACCGTTTTCGGAACGTCGTGGGAGTGTCATGCATGTGAGCGTTTAAATGGGCCATCGACCTCGTGGCTGTCGGACGAGGAGAAAAAAAGGCAAACAATGGAAAGGTGTGGAGCTTGTTTTGGCGTGAACTGATCATTGGAAAGCAAAGTGCTGGGTGGGTTGAGGAAAGAAAAAGTGCAACTGGTTTTGACGCTAGTTAGTTATCGTCCCCTTCTCTGTGCTAATCAATACAATCTCGATGGTTATGGTCACCAGGATGATATGGTCGGTCCCTGCTTGCACAGGAGTAGTGATCAACAAATCACCCCCTTCCGTAGTTATGGCTACCCATGAGGGTTTTTTTTTCTTTGCTTGGCCCCCCCCCCCCGTTTTTGTTTTATTTTCCTTTTCCCTTGCCCCTGGAGGGTTGGAAAAATAAACTTAACTTGACTTGGACTTGGGTTAGCCGAATGGTAGAACGTTGGACTTTCAATGCCTGGGTCTGAGTTCGAATTTCGGCTCGGGCCAAATATTTTGTGCTAGCCCTTTTCGCTTTGATATCACCAACTCGTCAGTGGTGGAAAAGGACGTTAACCTGCCAAACACCAACCCGTCAACTCTTTCACTGAAGAAATAAAATATTATGTTTAAGCTTAAAATTTTGTTATTTTTCCTTTTTTTATTTATTTATAAAAAAATGTTATTTTCCCTTTTAATATTTTAAAGTCTTGTTTGATGTTTGTTATGATGTAAATACATCCACGTATCTAGAGATGGATGCATGTACTGAAATAACTGTGCATGTTTGTAAGTTCAAAAGTATGAATGTTTGTTCTATACATGTCAGATATATGCAAAACAAAACAAAACAAAACAAAACAAAACAAAACAAAACAAAACAAAACAAAACAAAACAAAACAAAACAAAACAAAACAAAACAAAACAAAACAAAAAAGAATTAAAAAAAAAGGTTTAAGCCAAACAAATAAAAGAAGGAAGGAAAGAAAGAAAGAAAGAAAGAAAGACAGAAGAACAACAACAGTGTCCAAGAAAACCAGTTTCCCAGAAATTTGCATGCGAGGTCGGTTTCCGACCTTTGGTTCATCAGTCTTCGTGTCAGCCCATCAGATACTGCATGAGGAAGTGTCGTTAAAACAGAGCGTATATTTCAGACAGGTGACATACAGCCCGGCGGTGTCAAACGTCGGCATCACAATTCCTGACCCCTGATAAAGATCCGGAAATACGTTCGAAACAAGAAACAAAAAAGACTGAAAAAGTTTGCTGACTTCTGGGTAAGTTTTCTCCGAATGTGGGTCGCCCTTGCGTGTCGATTTCACCCAGTTCTTACGAGCATCTTTGACTTTTGGGGGGCTGGGAACTATAGATCGCGTACGTGGTTTCAGTCTCTCCTTCGGTGCCGGCGTTCGAGCAGCTGTGTCCCAGTTGACATGTAGCCAGTTGCTGATTGACAGGTCGTGTTAACCAGTCAAAGTGCGCGAACGAGACGTCACTGTACTCCGACAAGTAAATCCACATCTGTGGGTTAGCTTGTCGGAGTGTGCGTCTGACAAAGAGATCGGAGGGTAGAAAAGCGTGCGCTGCGTGCAGTTGCCATGGAGGATTCGTTTTATGCAGTGGGCGTGGCTAGTGCAGGCGACTGGACAATATGTCAATTCTCGTGTGGATAGGGCACTGTATTCTGAAGCTGCGATTCCTACTCAGCGAGGCATAATTATATTCAGTAACCACACCACCATCACACTACCCAGCTGCCGGCCAGAGCCATCGCGCCCTCCTCTCCCCCCTTTTTATTTATTTATTTATTTATTTTTTGTTACTGAAAACTGATATATATACAGTATCAGTTTACCTTCAGTCTTCAACCGTTCGGTCGGCATCCTCAGTCCGCCCCCTCCTCCACCCCCACCCCACTCCCGGCCAAAAACAAACAAACAAACAAACCGAAAAACCGAGAAAAAGAAAAAGAAATGACGGTCTACTACACAAACGAGTCATTGTGTAATTTGTAACTGGCTAAGACTGAACTTGCACAACCTTATATTGCCGGGTGCCGGACCGACTGCAATTTAAATGATTACGATGATCAATGTGTCAATATCAGCGCAGCCGCAGACCGTCCGTATTTTCAAATAAATGAATTCTATACTATTACCTATTCTAAACAAAGTCAGTCGGCATTGACTCAATACGAGGTACTGTAATCATTAGTGTAGCAGTTAATGAATTTCAAGGCATGGATAGCCGTGTTCACTTTTGTTTTTCTTTGAGTTTCAAGGCATGGATAGCCGTGTTCACTTTGTTTTTCTTTGAGTTTCAAGGCATGGATAGCCGTGTTCACTTTGTTTTTCTTTGAGTTTCAAGGCATGGATAGCCGTGTTCACTTTGTTTTTCTTTGAGTGCCGGTACTATGAGGTTTAGGCTACATGAAGTTTTGGGTGTATGAGGTTTAAAGTTGTGTGCATGTACGCTGACTTTTGACAAAGAAATGTTATATTTTGATAAAATCAAGCAGCATTATATGATTGTTCCGCTGATCAGTGCTACACAGACGGAGTGAGCGAGCCACGCGAGCGATACTGAGAGTGCGGCCGTCCACGGCCCAGGCAAGCGGCGCACGCCACACCGCCCGCTCACTCGGCCCACTTACGACAAACGTGTGAAGCTTTTACGACAACGATCCCGTTTCTGGCAAACACAGATCGTGGATTTTCGCGGCAGACCAGGCTATCGAGTTTGCGGAGGAGAATTTTTCTGCTGCTGCAACGACCTGGTGAGTTCATGCTTATTATTGTGGTTCGTTCTGTCTCTCTACACTTTACTTTTTACCACATACATAAATTCGATTAGATTCTGTGGCTGGTTTTAGCGCATGCAGTGCTGAGATTTGGGAGGTGAAACCGGGGAGGCTCAGTGGGCCTATGAAGGGTACCGGGCACTTGCCTCTATGAAAGAGGTTCTGTTTTCCCTGAACCGGGCATCTCTCATCGAACGCCTGCTGGCTGTAGACACTTCACAGCTCGCCGGTGCCATTTCTCGCCTTGATTGCAACCAGTGCTTGATATTTGTCGAAGAAAGCGGCAGGAGAAGGAGCCAGCCATTCCCAAAGCGCGACCTTCTCGACACCGCCTCGTACTTACTACTACGGTCGTTCAGCGAGTCGATCAAGAAACAGCCAGCTTGCGTGCGCGTGGTGGTGGTGGTGTGGGGTCCGTCTCGCGCAAGCCACAGTGCTTCTTCGGTGGCTTCCTTGCGATTGCTAGATATTCAGTACCTCTTTCCGCAAAGGAGCAACAGTATCAACGCATCCGTGCACATTTTCAAAATCTGAAGGAGACGGGGCGAACGACAGACGTGCGTGGGGTGTGAATGGGAGTTTAATCTGGTCCTCCTCTCCTCGCCGCCCAGACAGCTCGCAGCTTTTGCCAAGTGTTTGCATGCGCGGTTCCAGTGGGCAAAGAGGGTTTCGGAGAAGGTAAACAGCGAGCTATCGATTTTTCATGAATGCACCATTTGATTGTTTGTTCAGAAGCGGCAGCTTGTAGTGGTAGTGATCAGAGATAATATCTGTGGTTGTGGGACACCCCAATCTCAGGGCCCCCTTATTAAGGGACAGTGATTGGGGGCCTGTCTTGGCTCCCTCATCCTTTCTGACGGTCCTAGAGCGTCCATCACCTCCCTCAAGATTTGTTGAAGAATCTCGACCAAGATGGAGATTGGTTTCTAGCAACAGGCTTGCAGCTGGAGACTTGGGCTACCTCTGAGTGTCCCATCTGCTGACAGTCTGTATGAAGACAGCTATGAAGGGAGCTGGCCTCCATGAATATTGCAAGATTATTATTACTGGCATCATACTGTTGAAATGTTTCTTTTTACTATTTCCATGTAAGAGTTGACGGGAGTTGTTTTGGATTTAGAAGTTAACATTACAATTTTGTCTCACCAACAGGCCATAGATCTGTGACGCTCAAGGGTTAGTCTGCTGTCACTGCACCCCCACCTTTGGTACCTCACTGTGTAAATTTGTATATGCAGAATATATATATATGAGACCCCTGAGTCGGGGGATGATGGGACCTTTATTGTTACTAAAAATACATGGTACATGATTGTAGTATTGTCTGTCCATCGTCTGTAGGTATACCAATGACTATTTGTGTTGTCAGTGCATCGGTCATTGTTTCCTTCTGTAGACTTTTCTGTTTTCAGCCTGGTTTAGTTTCATTGGCCATAGTTCACTGTGTGCAGTTTGCTTGCAGTCAGTGAGGGATGGATCTTAATGATTGTGCAAGCTTTTAGATAAAATGACCTGCAAAATCTTTAAAAATCAAATATGCTGTATTTTTAATTATTCATAATCATATGTTGGTGCACAGCAGTGATTCTGACTGTGGCAGGCACAAGCGTTTTCCTAAGCTGTGGTCTGCTTAAATGTGTGGATGTGTGGGTGGTTAGTGGGCGTGTACTTATAGCTGAACAATGTTTCCTTGTCTTTATTCCTCTCCTCATGCTGTTGAGGCGTCCTGCTATTTACTGGAAACCCCCAAAGGCCAAATGCTGCCAGAAACACCAGCACCAGACTGAGGTTTAGGGTTAGTTTAGAGTTAGTGAGTTAGGTTGAAGGAGGTTTAGGGTTAGTAACCCAATATGAATGAGGTTTAGGGTTAAGAGAGGTTTAGGGTCAGATGTCAGAATGACAGAGGCTAGGGGTTAGGTTGGGGCTGGGTTTGGTACACTATATTTTTTTTATTTCAGACCGGGCCAAATGTGTATAAGACTTTTGTTTTCACCTTAATGTACTTGTGTGTGTGTGTTTTTATTTTTATTTTATTTTTTTTAACCCGCATTCTTACTACACAGGTCAGGGACAAAGCTGAAAATCTACCCTCAGCCCTGAGGTAGTGTGTGGGTTGACCCAAACCTGTGTCGTGCACCAAAGAGCACTTGCGTTTTCAGCTTCGTCCCAGTACTGTACTTGGTTGTGTTTCAGTTCCTGTGGTGTTTTCGGTGTTTCCGGTAAATAGTAGGACCCGCTGCTGTAGAGTCCACAGCGCACACACAGTACTCACTCCCCCCCTGAGTCATTGACTGATGTTGATGGTCACGGCCTCGCTTGCGGTACTCATTAGCACATGTTCGATGTTGCTCATTTTCCCCCCAGGCCCTTCGTATGAGGGCCCTTTGGGCTTTGATTTTTCAGTGTGAATGTCTTTTGCATCGCCCGATGAAGACAGATCGATCTCGAAACGTCTTGGCAGTACAAGAGTATGGATTGAAGGGAAGTGCACCAATTAGCTTCCGTGCCCCGTCTGCCTGGATGTGCAATTTTCTCTCCTGTATGTGGCGAAAATTGCAGAGTATAGATCACTCGCTGTTTTTTGTGTGTGTGCGTGCGTGTGTGTGTGTGTGTGTGTGTGTGTGTGTGTGTGTGTGTGTGTGTGTGTGTGTGTGTGTGTGTGTGTGTGTGTGTGCGCGCGCGGAATGTTGTCTTGTAATGGATGGAATGGGATAGACTGCTGGTGTGCTAAGGATCATGGGTAAAAGATCGAGTCGGGTCTGTTTGGGAAGTGTACCCGCTGAAATAATTTGAATACTGAAACTGGAAGTCTAAAGTTTTCCCTCAGTAAATCTGAGCGAAGTAAATAAAGCTTATAAGGTGATGGCGAGAACCCTCGAGAACTTTGTATGATTGGAGCATTTACATTTATAGATTTATTTATGTTGAAACACTAATCTGCTTTAGTTCAAGTACTTTGTTTATGTTGTTACATATTTTATTACATATTCTTGAGAGGCCCATTCGAATTACTGTTAAAAGGAAGGGTGAAAGCAAACACCGAAAACTCGAAGGAAATCGCCTTTAACACTCTCAGGTGAGAGCAAAAGGCTACATTTGAGACATCGTGGTTGACGCTTGTAGCACACTCAACTATTCACCGGTCTATTTCTGAGTGAAACTTGTGAATAGCAGGCATAAATGGTCAAGAAAAAATAAAAACAAAAACACTGAGTGATGAGAGAGAGAGAGAGAGAGAGAGAGAGATTGATTGTCGTGTGATTGATTGAGGGCGGGCGGTAATCTGCCATTATGATGGCACGCCAAACAATGGTGTGCAGGCAGGCCTGAAGATCGATTCCCGGGTACACAGGGCCTTCGGGTGCATGTCAGGCGTTCGGAGGGCCGGCTGGTTAAATTGTCTTTGATGGGTCCAGGGTCCAGAATAGATCCAGTAAGTAGCCGGTATTTTGAATTTGAATTTTTTTTCAGATGAAAGTTGAAAGCTATTAGAAGAGTTCCTAATGCGTGCAGCGGTTTGTTTTTTCGATTTTTCTGTTTCATGGAAAAAAAGGATAGTGGTGGTGGTGGTGGTGGTGGGGGGGGGGGGGGTGCTGGTATAAGTTTGAGATAATTCATAAAATGAACGCTTGGTCAGTGAGTGTATCACCTTTTATTATACCGTCGGGTTTTTTTTTCTTATCGTCTGAAGTAGTTCCAATCATGGGTACTATGTCTGTCCATCTGTCTCTCTCTCGCTCCGTGTTTGTCTGTCTGTCTGTCTGTCTCTCTCTCTCGTTGCTGACGTGCAGTGTGTGTGTGTGTGTGTGTGTGTGTGTGTGTGTGTGTGTGTGTGTGTGTGTGTGTGTGTGTGATTTATCGGGTTTTCATACTACATGCTATTTCGTGATAAGGTCTCTCACTCCTTTCTGCAGTGTCTACGTATAGAGCTGTTCCCTTTTCGTATCAGGTTGTATACGTGCTGGCCAGGATAGTAGAGATACCTTGGATACCTGGCGGACAAACAAAACGTTCCCCATTGGAAAAGCAAGGAGTTCAATGTGAAAGAGAAAACTCCTTCCATTTGGTGAATTTTATGAGGTGATGCTGACTTCCCCCCCCCCCCCCTTTTTTTTTTCCTCTGTGCTTGCAATTATTACTTGAGGGAATAGACGAAACGCTGAGGCTGATCGAGACACAAGAGAATAACCGTTAATGCAGCTACAAGCGTCGGCGTTGTGGAAAAAGCAATAAAAGAAGCCAAACAGCCAGCAGGTATTGTTCCTGCCACGCTAAGATATCATGGGAAGAATTTGCCTGTAGGCTGCTGTACCTGGCTTTCGCGGTAGGAAAGTGGTATTCCGAATCTGCTGGAACCATCGAGCTCCTGCCTGTGATTGTGGTTCTCTGCATTCTTGGCTCCATTCTGTGTATTTATTGCGTGAGCTGAGGGTGTTAGAACGGACAGAAAAACTCAAAGCGACGATATTTCTAGCACGTTAGTGCCGTAATCATGCGTAGGAGAGGCAGTACGTAATGTGTGTGTGTGTGTGTGTGTGTGTGTGTGTGTGTGTGTGTGTGTGTGTGTGTGTGTGACTGTGTAAAATTTGCCCAGGGGTTGGCAAGGTCTAATGTCTCCTTTTGATGTGGTACTTTTACGTGCATGTATGTCCTGCCAAATACATCTGAAATCGCATGGTGCACTAAAGCGGAAAGTGAAATCAGTTAATATCTGTCTCTGGAATTTCTAAACTTGGAATTGGCCACTAATTTCTTCATTCTGAGCCTTTTATCAGAGAATCTCTATACAGAGCATACATATTGAGAGATAGGAAACAAAGGCACTTTCGGGAATAGGCGAGGCTACGGTACTTCTGACTTAAACTCCTCATTAAATAAACCTTTGCTGTCCAAATGACCGATTTTAGTCCTTCGTGCTACTTGAAAGCGTTATCGGCTGGTTTTGGTCCAGCAGAAGGTCTGAGTACGATTTTTAAACTGTATTTGGGGGGATGTGCAGAATCCCGAATGAGGAAATTTGACGTTACAGCTTTGAAGTCTGTCTCTTGCAAAGGTTGCTTTAATTGAATTTTTATTGAGCATGTCACAAGCACGTCTTGTTTATGCTCAAACTGTTTTTCTGTACTTTCACCAGTGCAACAAAATAAATCAGTTTAAACCAAGTCTATCTCCTTCACCAGTATTTTGTTTTGAGGCAAAAAATACTTGTTTCCCATTGTGAATTTGTTAGATGCCTTGTTTCAAAACGCTTAGGGGTCACCTGGAGGCAGATGGGGGGCTAAGAGTTACGTTATTTGAAATTTAAACAGCGACCTGGTTCGTAGGATAGCAAAGGATGTAAGCATCTGTAAGAGCCAGCTTCCTATCTCTATACGTATACATGTCTCTGCTTTTATCCACTCGCTAATGATGAGGAAAATACAATCAAACCCGCGTGCACATAGTTTTCCACATGATTAATTCTTATCTCGGCACCTTTCTCTTTGAAGGACGGTGATTACGTCCCCCCCCCCCCCCCCCCGATCTCTTTGAATCTAAAGCCTTGCATCATTAAACCCTTTCTTGTGTGTTAATCACGTTTAAAAATGGAAGCCATCGCAGTATGTCTAAACTGGATGCTGCTTTCTGCTTCAGAGGAAGCAGTCACAGAATTAGAGCAGTCGGCCACAAAGCCATTTCTCTGCAGAAGAAAACCACCCATTTTATTCGATCATTTACAGGACAGCGCAAGACATTTGTAGGGCAGTATAAAAGCTTGCCTCATTTGCCTGTCATTTTTTGTGTGCAATAACCTGTACAAGGTTTACTGTTCTGTTTTGTATCAGTGTTTCCTTTGTGTCTCGTCGTTTCTTATAGAAGAGGAGGGGACATTTGAGCACAGACTGGTGTTTGGTGTGTGTCGCGCCCAGAAAGGGAAAGCCAGCATTCCAAGGGAGAGACTAGCTCAGCAGCTGCCTCTGATTCTGAAAATAACTCGGGAAAAGGTTAATTACAACTCTTAAATCAGGAAATCCTGTCCTATGCGCTTGGCTTTTGAAATTATTGTCATGCATGTCCGCTGAAAGAAAACCGCCTCATTTGTGACCCCTAGTTGTACACAAGAAAAGTATCGTAGACTTTTTTCCCTTCTCTCTGGCGTACTTCTTTTTTTTATTTTCATTGCAAGAATTGTTGGTGGTGGTTGGGGTTGGTGGAGGGGGGGGGGTATGGGAAGATTGATGAGGATCAGTACTTACAGTTTGGAATCGAACAGAAAGATTGGAATCAGTGGTGAGAGTAGGTGCAATCTAAAAATGAATTAAGAATTGGAAAGGGTATCTTGTTGCGGGCATGAAGGTCTTCGCGTTTCGTGACTTTGAAAAAGAAAACCGAAGAGAAAGAAAAATCAAAAGAGAAAGAGGGGAAAAAAAAAACAAAAAAAAACCCCAACAACATTGGAAGGAAAGCTTGCTTGACTGGACATGCCATCTCAGAAGTTTTCTTTCCTTTTCCCCAGAAGCTAGTAATATTTCTTCGGGAAACAAACTCCACGAGGGAGAGGAATCAAAGTTCCATAAGCCACTTCAAGAGCAAATACAGAGCTGTAGAGCAAATGAAGAGGCTTGGGAGTTTTGTGATGTCCCCCATTCCTTTTTGTCCGTGGCCGGCGGCTGTGTAAATGCCGCCAATATTCGAGCGTCCTCCCATTTATTTGTTCTTTGCCGGCCCCAGCAAAAGAAAAAAAAAATCGAGCTGCTTTGGAAAGAAGCAAGATGATGAGTTTGCGCTGTGGCTTGCTTCTCGAGCATGGTTTACCCCTCACGTCTCCAACCCCTCCCCCCACCCCCCACACCATCCCATCACTCTCCCATCGTGGCTTGTAACTCCACCCACACTCTCTCCTTTCCCAATCAGACGCAGTGTCAAAAGTCTGCGGAAAAAAGTCCATTCCCCACCTCTTTTTAAAAGGGCAGCAAGTCAAAAGAAGGGGGTTAAAAAAGAATAAGAAAAAGACGAAAAACTGGACCGAGACAGGGATCCGTGCCCCTGATCTCTGCTAAAACATGGACGATCCGTGTGCCGTTGCAAATTGCAGACTTGCGCAAGGCAGGAAACAGAGCCGGATGGGATGGGATGCAGTTTGGAAGGAGGTGGGAGTGGGAAGAGGAGGGCAGGATTAGGTTGTACATGTACACATGTCTGGTTGTGGCCAGAGACCTTTGAGCTATGTCGCTGACGCTTTGTAGGACAGACTTCTGTTGTGCCTTATTTGGGCCAGGAAGAGAGCCACACTGGTACGGCGACAGTTTTGCTGGAGTCTAGGACTTACCTCTCTTTCTTTCTTAGGAATAAGTAATGTTGGGCATCTGCTGCGAACTGGTTTATTGCGCCTAGGAGATGATAATTTGCAATATTTGCTGTATATCACTATATGCGCTTAGAATTTATGTTTGTACCGGCCCCCGTATTGTAGTGGTTAGCACTTCGGATCATGGACCGGGAGACCCGGGTTCGAATCCCAGCCGAGACAAGCGGGATTTTTCCTACTTAGGTCGGCTCCTACCCAGAGCGGGTGTGCTATGGGCCCAATGGGGAGGCTGTTGCCACACAGCCGAGCTTCACCCACTTCACGGGTGCGACTTTGGGGGTGCTTCCTTTAGTATGACACGTCGTATGATGTGGATGATTACACGGCCGGCACCGCAGGTGCCGTAGTTCCCGGGCCTGGTTAATGCCGGGATATTTATGACAGGAAGCGTGGAATGCGGCCCTGTCCCGCAGTCCCAAACCACATGGACCTCCATAGCATCATCTTACTATCATCCTCATCTCCATCATCATGCATAATAAAAATTGTCCCAGCTTCCGAGTCCTCCGCGGGTTCCACCCATGACCTGGGAGGAACACCACAGGAGCTGGCAAAGAGTTGTGGCAGAAAAAAGAAGAAGAAGAATTTATGTTTGTTTTACCCAGTTGTAATTGCTATTTGGGTTTTTTTTTGTAGTCGGGAGTTCGAGAAATTAGCATGAAGTTGCAGCGTCTCCTGCATGTCCTAATTTTATACTGCCCCGAGGACCAGTTGTCATCGTATGTCCAACGTTACGTAGTGCAGACACACGTAGCCGCGAATTAGTCTTTGTGGCTTGCGCAGCGTTAAGCCTCAAAAACTCATTCACTCATTCACTCACTCACTCTCTCTCCCTCCCTCTCTATGTCTGTGTCTGTGAACTGACAAACATAATTATATTTCTGTAGCCTCCGGAACACAAACCAAAGCAGTGTTGGTTTGGCCGGGCTTGATCACGAATCGATTTTGGACAAATCGATTTAAGTCATTTCAAACATTTTCCAGTAGGCTTTGAGATGTTTTTGGTGTCTGGTGTATGCAGCGAATCCGTCCGCTTTTCACAACACCTGCTTGGCTAAACAAAATTATTTCTCTTGGTAGAAAACTTGTGAGGATAAGGCTCTGACATTTTTACTTAGGCTTCATTAATTTTCAGCAAAACTGATCTGTGGATTCAACACTGCAGTTCAGACATTCGTACTGAAAAAAAAAAAAGAAGTGTATTCAGTGTTGGTGGAACTAGAAGCTCCTGCAGTGTGCTTGGAGCGAAACATAATCACAGTAAAGGAGAGTTTAGTTTATGCCACACGACTTCGCGTGCACTTAAACCATGCAAACCCCTGAGGCGTCAAACTTTTGCATTTTGGGATTTTCTGGCAGGGGAGCCCATGTTTGCAAACATATGGCGTAAGGCTCAGCGGGCTCTGAATCCACAGAAGTAATTTTTTAAGGTGAGCGCCAATCAGATCTCGCGACAAGTTCTGCAGACCGCCTTGTGTGAATCAGATGAAAATGTTGACTTTTTGGGTTTGCGGACAGTTTGTAAGAAAAGGCCAGATATTAGAGGCAAATGGCGGAAATTTGATTGTGCGAAAAACGTCAGTGTGTATGTGGAAGAGATTAGCGTTGTGGCTCGGCTTGTAACGAGCACGATATTGTTAAAGAATAGTCGATGTTGCGTAATGCTCTTGGAACGAGAATAACATTAATTGATAAAAATAGTTGCTGTTGCGTAATAGCTGACAGTACCTTTTGTGTTTTTATGTAAATTACCACAGTAACATTTTTGTTGTTGTTTAAGCATCCGCTAGAGCATTAGTTCAAAAGAAGAACATCCATCACACCGAAATGTGGCGCGCGCGCTTGTGTGTGTGTGTGTGTGTGTGTGTGTGTGTGTGTGTGTGTGTGTGTGTGTGTGTGTGTGTGTGTGTGTGTAAAAGTTGATATTCTGAAAAAAAAAAAAGAAGAAATCTTCACGAAAATCATGCTTATGTCATGAAATACTATACGGCCATTTGGGTTTTTTTACGCAGTCATCTACCAGATCATTTTGCGTTCAGTGAAAACACAGGATCATTAGTGTTTTACGAGTGCGGTACATTAAACCAGACAATATTTTATAGCAAGCAGTCAGGCACTAGAAAGTAAATGCCTGTGGGTCATGCGCCGGTAATCAGCTTCGTTTCGATGGTCCCTTTTCCGCGGTAGTTTCAGACGCCTGGCGTACAGTGACAGTATGAGGGGAACAAATTTTCATCTGCTTTTTATTGATCGCCAAATGGAGGTTGATGCGAATACGACATTTGAACGTTACGGGAGATGATAGTCCGAACAGCGGGTTCAGTGTGTTTGCATATGGCGCGTTTAGGAACGGTCACTGACAGCTTTATGGCGTCAGGCAACATGCAAACGGGAGAGCGATTAGGTTTCGGTGTATTATCTTTGGATACTTCATTCAGCGAATATGATATTGAAGCTCGTTGGGCGGGGGGGGGGGGGGGGGGGGGGAGTATTATGAACGGCTGATGGTTCGTTTGTTTGCACGTAATAGTTTAGCAGCATTTGCAGACAGATTTAATGGCATCGGAAACACAGGCAATTGAGAGCGGTTACTGAGGTTTCATCGTATTATGAGGGTGGGTGGGTGTTTGGGGGTTTAACGTCCTTTTCCACCACATAGGGTGATATCAAAGACGGGGCAACGATGAAAAAGCCAGCACAAATATTTGGCCCCAGCCGGCATCGTATTATGAACGCAGAGAGCATAGGTACATAGTCATAATGCTCTCTGATGAAAGTAATGAGGGATTGACAGAACTCTGTGTGTGTGTGTGTGTGTGTGTGTGTGTGTGTGTGTGTGTGTGTGTGTGTGCGCGCGCGCGCGCCACAATTGCTCTATCTTCAACTGTTCTCTCTGGCATTATTTTCATACCATTTAATCATTGCATTTTATCTTATTTCATTAACTTTGTAAGCGCTTAGATCTCGATGAGTACAAGCGCTGTATAAATATCCATTATTATTATTAGTAGTAGTAATAGCATTGTATATTCCGTACATGAACTGCAGGTATGTATACCTGTTTTTTGTTTGATTTTTGTTTTTGGCGGTTAACGGTTTGACTTTTGTTTGTTTACTTGTTTATCACTTATCCAGGGGAGCCGGGATAGCTGGAGCTGGTAGAGCGTTGGACTTTCAATGCTCGGGTCCCGGTTCGAATCCCGACTGGGAGCCAGATGTTTATGCAAGCTTTTTCCTCGTTGCCCCGTCTTTGATATCACCGGTATATTGAGGAAAACTCTCAGGCACACACCTACCCACCTATCTAACGGGTTACTCAAGCTTTGATTGTATAAGTCACCCAGTTCAGAATGGTTTTACCCAGTCCTCTCCGAGAAGATGAAACAGAGGGTTGGTGGTGGTTGTTTGGGAGTTTAACGTCCTTTCCCACCACGTAAGGGTGAAATCAAAGACGGTGCAACGAGAAAGAGGCCAGCACAATATTTGGCCCCATCCGGGATTCGAACTCACGACCCGAGCAGTGAAAGTCCACCGCTCTACCATTCGGCTATCCCGGCTCCCGTGAAACAGAGGGAACCAGATTGAATCAAAACAAAACAATAAACAAAACAAATCGGATTCAGACCAGGTTTCACAGAATTAATCAGCAGAACTCTGCACGACTCCACAATTGTGTTGGCTTAGGCTTATAAATTTGTTTGCGTTTATTTTCGTTTTGTGTGACTGAGTGTCTTGTGGCTTCGTGTGAGGAGCTTCGCTTACACTTTTTCGCGAGTAACTGCTACCGGACAGTTTACTCATCTGAACAAAATTAATTTTGACCTTACGTCGGGTATGAAAATTGAATACGATTGGTCGAACCCTGTCGGTTTTGATGTTTTTAGTATTTTACAAAACTGTTGTCGTGAGGTATGGATTTACCATAGGGTAACCACTTTCGCAAACCTAAGTTTGGCCTTACCCCGGGTGTGAAATTGAAGGAAAAAAAGATTTGTCGAACTCTGTCGATTTTGGCGTTTTTAGTAGTTTACAATACTGTTTGTCGTCGTGAGGTAGGGATTTACCATAGGGTAACCACTTTCGCTTACCTAAGTTTGGCCTTACGCCGGGTGTGAAATTGAAGAAAAAAAGATTTGTCGATCCCTGTCGATTTTGCGCTATTTTGGCGTTATTTAACGTCTTGAAAGATATTTCTCATTTAAACCCAATAGATTTTAAATCTATATATATACATCTTCTTTTAACGTGGAAATTTTTATGTTTTAAAGGACCTGGCAGAAGGGGACTTTTTGTTTGCCGCGAATTAGCCTTTGTTGCTTGCGCGGCATTAAGCCCTAACTAACTAACTAACTTGGCGTTATTTAACCTTACTATTGTCGTCGTGACGTAGAGACCTACCGTTGCGTAACCACAACGTGCCAGTTTACCTAGCTGATGTTGGCCTTACCCCGGGTATGAAACTGAAATACAATTTCTCGAATTCTGTCGGTTTGGGTGTTATTTAACCACGCTATCGTCGTCGTGACGTAGAGACTTACCGCTGGGTAACCACAACGTGCCAGTTTACTTAGTTACTGTTGGCCACTACCCCGGGTATGAAACTGAAATACGATTTCTCGATTCCTGTCGGTTTGGGTGTTATTTTACAATACTATTGGCGTTGTGAGGTAGAGACTTTCATATGGTAGAGACTTACTAAGTTACTCACTTACCAAGAATAACCACTACATGGCAATGTACTTGCCGATTTTGGGCGTTAAATCCTCTACTTTCGTAACGCCGCTGAGACGGAAAATTGCCGCTTTCAAAGATAAAAGTCTGTTTGCCAGATAGAAGGATGTTTCATTTGGCCATTGCGACCGTTTTCGTGAGTTTGTGGCTTCTGCTGTTAGAGAAATACGGCTTTCTTTGAAACTACGGTCCATTCCTGAACAGACTGGGGCTCGACAAATCTTAAAATAGCCGCGAATCAGCTCCGTCTAGCTGGTCCTCAGTCCGCAACAGAATAAAGTCGTCTGCGCAGTACCGTGTACACTTCTGGAACAACATATTATATACGCCGGCCAGAGTCACCACTGTGGTTTCGGATGTGATACATTGTGACCCATGTGGCTGATTCTGATGCACATATCAAACACAGTCGATGAAACGTTTCCCACACACTCTTGTATGCCTGTTATACGTATTGAGAGTTTAAGTTACCCCGTACCATTTGTCCAACCCAACCGGTTTGGGTGTCACAGTACGTAACAATATTATTGTCGTTTGCCAGACATCATTCACGCCTTCCGGTCCTTAAAGTCCGCCTCAAAGGCTTTTCAGATTTACTGCCTTTCGGTTTCTGCTCTCGGCTGTTGTCTCGGAGAGAGATTTGTAAATTGGCCGACGGGGGTAAATTGTTCGAGCCGGGTACACTTCATGTCCGTTTCGCTGGCAACACCGTCAACATACTGTCAATACAGGAAACGGTTTATTGAAGTCGTTTTGGTTTTATGCGGCCGTGATCAATAGATGAAGTGTTCTCCTTGTGTGGACTGTGTTACCTGCACCGCTTCGCTTGATTCCTGTCAGACTGAGTAACACCAAAGACTCTACATCCTCTACCCTATATTAGTGTAGCGGCCTTATTGTCTTTGGCAACGATAACATCCAATAGAGTGTCATGCATAGTAGATGTCATTCTTTGAGTATTGCTTTCTTCTTTTTTTCCTCTCTCTCTCTCTAAGATGACCGTGTTTGACAAAACGGATGATGCTCTTGCTTAATGTACAGAACGTATGCTAACTGGTGATATTTTGTACTCTGAATAAATCTGGTAACGCCAGAAACAGACTATGTTACTGGATAGGAGACGTCACTCTTTGTGTCTTGCTTATGTTTTGCTTCAAGCTGACAAAACGGATGATGCCTTGCGTAATGCACAGAAAGTATGCTAACTGGTGATATTTTGTATTCTGAATATAATTATATATATTTCTTGTAACGCCAGAAACAGACTATGTTACTGCATAGTAGATGCCACTCTTTGTGCATTGCTTGTTTTTTACTCGGACACTGACAGCGTTTGACAAAACAAATGAGTCCTTAAATAATGGACAGAAAGTATGCGAGCGGTTGATATTTTGTATTCTGAATATTTCTGGAGATGCCGCTCTTTGTGTGAATTACTTGGGAACTCCTTGAAGCTGACATTGACAAAACGAAGGTTGTCTTGTCCAGTGTAAATTTAGGTTTAGGTTTAGGTTTTTTCGGTTTAAAAAAGAATATTTTGATTACTTTTGGTGACGCCAGAAACAGTTTTGGTCAAGAATAAGATTGTGTTTGAGCAGTGTGTGTGTGTGCGTGTGCGTGTGTGTGTGTGTGTGTGTGTGTGCGCGCGCGTGTGTGTGTGTATGTGTGTGTGTGTGTGTGTGTGTGTGTGTGTGTGTGTGTGTGTGTGTGTGTGTGTGTGTGTGTGTGTGTGTGTGTGTGTGTGTGTGTGTGTGTGTGTGTGTGTGTGTGCGCGCGCTTGCTTGCTTGCTTTAGTACTAAGTTATTTAACTTTGCAAGCCAGCTGTTCCTTTTGGTCTGATAGTTTACTTTTCCTTTCCACTCATCTCGTAACACAGCATTGCTTTTTTTTTTCTTTAAAAAAAAATCTTTTTAATTTCGGTTCGTCGCGTTTTCTCAATTATCCTCTACAGCACATCTCATCTTGCTCTTTCTTTTCTATTTCGCTGATTTGTTTTTTTTTTTGCAGTTTCATGACGCAGGTGAAATAACAGAAGCACACATTTTAGCCTTTTTTTTTCTTTTCTTTTCTCTGGAGCCAATATTCAGCGCACAGAGACTTGAGTAAGTAAGTGACACTGACCTATTGTGAACGACAGTCGAGCAGCACCAAGAGAATTCAATAATACCCAAGCAGTGTCTGTCCTTTTCCTCACCTCCCTTCTCTCTCTCCTCCCTCCCCCCCCCCTTCCCCCCTCTCTTCTGTCCTCTGTATCCTCCAGCCCACATGATTTCTGTTCCCGCTTGATTTCCGCCCAGGGTCCCATAGCACGGTCAGCGGAGATACGCACTGACGCAATCATCGTTGCTCGAGACGGGCAGAAAATCGTACTTCTGTTAAAACAGTTCTAAGCGCTTAAACAGACAGTGCAGATGTGGTTCTCCACTACCTTTCCAGTGGACAGCATGCTTGAGCACACTGTGCGTGCGTGTGAGAAGTGATTTGTATCACACGCGTTTGTAAGAGTAATTCACTGGGATACAGTCCTCTCCGTGAACCTTCATAATCGCGTCTCGGGATAGCCCAGCGGGTAAAGCGTTGGACTGTCAATGCTCAGGAATTTAGTTCGAATCCATCCTGGGCTGGCGATTTCCTCTTTGTCCCGTCTTTGATGTCACCCTCGTGTGGTGGAAAAAAAAAAAAAAAGAAGAAGAAGAAGAAGGAAAAGGGTTAATTAAACCTCGCCAGCAAACAGCCAACCAACCACTGAGCCATGGGCAGAAGTGTAGCAGGAAAAAGGAAACCACGTGTCCCGCCCACCATTTTTTCCCCCGTTTCCCAAAGGTAAAGGAAACTCGTTTCTTTGCCGGAGAACCCACAGAAGTCCTGTTTTTAGACAGTCGAGGGCACACACAGGCTAGGAGGGAAGCGGTTCGCATTTTAACAAGCTTCTTTTCCTATTCAATTAGGAAGGGCCACTGATGAGGAATATTTCTTCATTAGGCGAGCGCCGTTCGATTGGCCTGTCACTGCACCAGTGCCCCTGGGCCCTTCCTGATCTAGTTTTCTGTCTCCGCGCCAGGAGAGCTACCGCCTAATGCCCGGGAAGAACCAAGGGCAAGTAAATCACCTGTGATGCACCTGAAAAAGATTGCCGCCTCAAGTCCACTGTCCTGATGGGATCCCTTTTTTTCCCCTCCCCCCCCCCTCTCCTTTCTCTCTCTCTCTCCCCCCTCCCCCTCCCCGTCTCTCTCTCTCTCCTGCCTTGGTTTTTTTCTCTTTCTTCGAAGTTGTACAACTTTCCAAGTTTGTGGAGAGGAAACTCGGAAATTGCTGCAGGCGTTTTTGTGTGCACAAGACCCATACTGTTTCTATCGTAATCGATTTTAGAAAGGGGGCGGGGGAGGAGGGGTGTGTTGATGGGGAGAGTGGGGGTGGGGAGGGGGAGCAGGGGGTTTGAGGGGCTGCCTTGCTGAAATTCAATTTCAGCAGGTCTTAGATTTCAGTTGCGGTGTTAATGTGGTAGTTTTTATACACGAGCATAGAAAATGTATTACTGAAGGGAGCGTTTGGGTTATATAGTGGTAGAGACATTTCAGGGGAAGGCTCTCGCATACGTGTACTTTAAGACACGGGACTCCGTCAATCAATCAATCAATCAATCTTTAGAACTAAAACGGAAATTTTGGCGTGATTGACTAAAACAGACAAACAGATACGACGTAATATATAAATTAAAATGTGGCTGAACTTGGAAGTGTTCAAAGAGTAGCGTCATAGACTGTAGAACCGCTACGCTATCTACAGTCTTTGGTGGTGGTGAGTTTAAAATTGATTTTCTGTCTGAGTGCTGTCATTAGAGGCACTTTTCTCGAAGGCACACTTCGGTAAACGGAGGGAATTAGCTCTGAACTTTCAAACTTGCAAGCCTATTTAACTCTGAACTTTCAAACTTGCAAGCCTATTTAACTCTGAACTTTCAAACTTGCAAGCCTATTTAACTCTGAACTTTCAAACTTGCAAGCCTATTTAACTCTGAACTTTCAAACTTGCAAGCCTATTTAACTCTGAACTTTCAAACTTGCAAGCCTATTTAACTCTGAACTTTCAAACTTGCAAGCCTATTTAACTCTGAACTTTCAAACTTGCAAGCCTATTTAACTCTGAACTTTCAAACTTGCAAGCCTATTTAACTCTGAACTTTCAAACTTGCAAGCCTATTTAACTCTGAACTTTCAAACTTGCAAGCCTATTTAACTCTGAACTTTCAAACTTGCAAGCCTATTTAACTCTGAACTTTCAAACTTGCAAGCCTATTTAACTCTGAACTTTCAAACTTGCAAGCCTATTTAACTCTGAACTTTCAAACTTGCAAGCCTATTTAACTCTGAACTTTCAAACTTGCAAGCCTATTTAACTCTGAACTTTCAAACTTGCAAGCCTATTTAACTCTGAACTTTCAAACTTGCAAGCCTATTTAACTCTGAACTTTCAAACTTGCAAGCCTATTTAACTCTGAACTTTCAAACTTGCAAGCCTATTTAACTCTGAACTTTCAAACTTCCAGACATAGAAACTGTAGGCCGTGGAATGGCCACAAATTGAAAATTTCCGATAGGTACTGGTAGAGATTCGTAAGTTGGCATTTGGTACATTGATAGTAAGGCTTTCAGGCAGTGACACTTCGTTCAACCATTTGATAAATTAATTGAGTATGCCGTACAAAGTTTAGTCAAGTCTAGTTTATCTCCCCACCCTTGGGGGCATATATTCAAAGTTTCAAAAGATTCAAACGACTTTATTGTGTCCATCAAGAACAAATTTGTTTTTTGACCAGGGGCATGAATAAATAAAATAAAGGGTTAATATTTAAAAGCAGCTTCCCCCGAACTAGGGTCAGCCGCAGTGCAGCGCCCCCATAGAAACAATATAACATATTGCATGTGTCAATTGTATTAAACATTCATCTGCGCGACCACCTGTAGGCATTTATGTAGACTAACCATTGTCCCCAAAGTAATTTTGTTTATTTGTTTTCTTTTGCGGGGTCAACCAACAGAAAACCTGACTTCTCGATGACAGGTAGTAAATTTTGCAGACATGGCCGACACCTCTCTTGCCTATTGTCGCGTTACGGTCGTGTCCGTTCTTGTGAAGCCCCCTCTGGCGGCCGGCGCGCATTAAATAGTCGCACACCGCAGATGAGATTCGTGGGAGAGCACAGAGAGCCTCCGTAGCCCGACAGACGGTGACTTAGTTATGGTGGCCGGGTCAGCAAATCAGTTCTGACTGTCTGGTTTTGATGTGACCAAGCGACTTGGTGTATATGTGTTGACGAAGACTGTGTGTGCTTGTGAACACGGGTCGAGGACAGTTTGGTGAGTGGTTGCAGCCATCATCGCCTTCCAAGTGACGGTGACAAGTGAAGTGCTTGTGGCTGTGAGTAATTATAATACGAATATTATGAACTATACTTGGATGGTCTGTAGGTCATTACTTCAGTGGACCAGTGTCAGAAGTGTCGTACTAGTGCCTTGCATACATTGCATGTTTTGCATCACCATGCCATCTGTGTCTTTCACCAGTGGCAGTGCATACCAAAGCTTGTATGCAGTTGGTTTCAAGGTCTTGGCCGAGCTGCAGAGCAGCTGCTGTCGCGCATGTTTGACTTTGGGTATGAGACGTTTGGCCGTTCACTCTGACATTTTTCGTGGCCTTTGTACCACAAGCACGTTTCCTTCGGAGTAACTTACTGTCTCAAGTTAATCGGGCGTGTATTTTACCAGCCGGCAGTACAGTCAATCATGCTCCCCCCTCCCTCCCCCCACCTTCTGCCCTATCGCTGACCCCCTTTCAAATCCAATAAATTATGCCGCTGTGACTTTTTACCAGTTCTTGATAGCTTGCAGCCGCTTGGTGAAATTCCAGAAAGCGTAATCTTTCTTGCCAGCTTCAATTCAAAAGCTTCCACTGTCTTTATCTGTTGACAAAAAAAAAATCCTGCTTGGACGTAGAACTTGTATTGGGTGTCCAGCATTTGCACCAATTACAGTAACGCTATTTAAACAACAGCACTTTTTGTCAGTTCTGTTGGATAATGAAGTCTTGTGGTGGGGACGTTAAGCTTCCAGTCCAGTCCTGTTTACATCAGTTATACCAGGTGAACGGGCAAGGCGATAAGGCGAGAGAAGGGAGGACGGCCCTCTATCCTGAGAATACAATTAGAACCAGGTCACGCTGTCTCATCACAGGGACCCGAAGTGTACGGCGTGAAATAGGAGTACACGTACACCGCTCTTATTCTCTGTGAGCAGAGACTGTTACTCTGCGCCCTCTCTGTGGACCACGTTGTTTGCAGAGCGGTTTTGGCGAAAAATGCAGCTGCACGGAGAATGGTCGTATCTCACCACGTACGCAACTTTATTCTTTTCGAAGGGCCCATCTTCCGTGAATTTTGTGCTCAAAAATCATTCTAAGCTCCTTTGGTAGTCGAACATCGAACCACTAAGACACCTGCATAGTGACAGCATCTCAAAGGCTGGCATCGCGCCAGCAGAAATTTACACGTACACGTACATATCACAAGGGGTCAACTAGTGTTGCGGCCAAGGTTCACCGCTGAGTAGGAGAATTTGAATTTTCGCCGGATCGCACGGCCTGTAGACGGCACTGTCCCTCATTGAGAACTGTACTTGTCATTAAGATTTCGAGCGGACTGGCGCACTCACAAGCGCGACTGTTACACAATCATAGGCTGGCTTCTGCGAAGCCTGGTAAACTTGGAATGTAATAATAATAGTAATAATAATGATGAGGAGGAGGGTGTTTTTGTCGCCCAACCTCCTGCTGGAGCTCTGGGCGCCGTACAACAGCAGAACATTACATACACATTACATACACGCAGTCATACAATACATTCTTACAAACATCATGATCATGATCGTGGAGCCGGGATGGAATATGGGAGAGCATTGGTCTGTCAGTGCTCGGGTTGTGAGTTCGAATCCCGGCTGGGGCCAAATGGTTGTGCTGGCCTTTTCTCGCGTGTCCCGTCTTTGATATCACCCATACGTGGTGGAAGTGGACGTTAAACTCCCAAACACCCACCCACCCACCTTCGTGATGATGATGACTATGGCCGTTTAACGTGTCTTCTCGATACAGGGGAGCCGGGGTGGCCGAATGGTAGTGCGTTGGACTTCTAATGTGTTCGGGTCGTGAGTTTGTATCCCGGCTGGGGCCAAATATTTGTGCTGGCTTTTTCCTCGTTGCCCCGTCTTTGATATCACCCGTGTGTGGCGGAAAAAGACGTTAAACCCCCAAAGACCTAACCCACTCTTCTCGATACGCACGCGCTGTAGTTTGTACATTCTGGATGTCCAAATGTCAATGGGGGGAAAGGGAAGGTAAACGGTGTAGCCACCTGCCAGTGTCAATAACAACAATGGGGGAAGGGGTCAGGAAGATTCAGCCACCGGTGAACATTGTGACGGCCGTACTGGCGACCGCTGTGTGAGGAGGAATGTGTTAGCGTTGGCACTTTTTGGGAGGGGGGGGGGGGAGAAAAAAAAAAGGGTGGGAAAAGCGGATCTGTGCGCGTGCTCTGAGGGCGAAGTGTGGGAAACGTTTTGGGACGAGCTTTGGGACGGAAGTGTATGTAAATCTGTGTCTTGTGTCTGTTGTAAGTTTCAGTGATAAGGAGATGTTATAGACGTTGTAGGTGCCACAATGTACGTCGATTACCTGCTTATGATCTGTGTCAGGGTGTGTGTGTGCGTGTGTGCTTACTTGAACATCAATTTGTTTTTTTTACCTACTACTGTAATGGCGCCTGGAGCTTCTAACGAGGGACAGGCGTCACATTTAAATGAATTATATTATTATGTTTATTATTTTGCACGGGCGGACCCAGTTTAATATCCTTGTTCGTGTTGGAACATAATTTGAAGTCTTGGTCTTATCTAATCTGAAATGAAGTCAGCAAGACGAGAGGGAAGGGGATCAGATTAACTATGATGTGTTGGTGCAGCAGTGATGTTGACAATATTAATCCCCCCCCCACCCTCTTTCCACCCTCCACCACCACCCCACTCCCCCCCCCCCACCTCCCCTTTCACCTTGGTCGGTTGCTTTCAAAAGGTTTCTGCTGGCGATTTGCAAGTCAGGTCAAACCCCACTTCATCCCTTCAAGTAATAATGATCAGAATTATAACAATAAATAAATAAATGTAACCGCTGAGTGACGTTAAGTCCGCATTAAAACTTCTGCAAGACAGACAGACGAGCACACAGGACACATGAACACAAGCTCGGCGCCGACTTGAAGGCTAAAATTAACCTCCATCCTTCCTGGTAGGTGCAGCACTTAGGACCATGTTCACCATTACTTACTCACACAAATACCTCCCTCTTCAGCACTGTGTGTCGTTTTCATTTTCTGCATGCACCGTCCTTTTGTCCTTCGCAAGTCGTCGCTCAATACTTCAACCCCCTGCCCGGGCTGAAGCCATGCGCCACTGTCTGGGAACGGCACGGTCGGCTAAACAAATTGCGCTCACGAAAAACAAGCTGCGGCAAGACATTGCGCAGGAGGACTTTGGCATCTTCGACGTTTTCCCTCCTCCTAACCTACCACTTCAAAAAGCTGTCCGGGTTTGATGCGTATGTCAGCCGGTACGGTCCAATTGAACAAAACAGCAGTGCGCAAGACAGAGCACACACACGGCTAGGCAGTAGTCTGTCATTGATCCGATTTGTAGCGGCTTTTACTGGCAGATTCCTGGCCGCCCAGACACGCCATGTAGATGGATAGGGAAGTGACGAGGGGGAATGGACTTTTTCTGGGGCCATCTCAGTCTCTAGTCCGCGGCAGTCTCGGTCTCAGTGGCTGTGTTGTGGCTTTGGCGGTTTTGTCCGTCTGTGGCGGGTCTTGGTTGAAGTGACGGTGTCTGTGGCTTTGTCGTGTCACGTGACGCCGGATTGCTGGATTTTCATTCATTCCTGCCTCGCGACACTCCGCCCCCCTTCCCCCTCAACCCCCCCTCTCTCTCTCTCTCTCTCTCACGTACAAATTAAACACACACACACACACACACACACACACACACACTTCCTATCTTGCCGAAATATTCAGTTATTTTGCAGGGACAGATTTACAATGTTCACCTTTAGTTTTACTGTTATTATTAGTGGCAGTATTTGTGGATAATCTGTGAGGCAGTGCCGTCAGCAGTTATTTACATTCAGAGGAATTTTATTATTATTATTATTATTATTATTTTAGCCTGTGGAGTCAGTGATAACCAGTCTTCAGAACAGATATTCCGCATAGAACTGAGGTAATGGGAAGGGGGCGGGGGGGAGGGGAGATGCATGAAAACAGTTCTTCCATAATACACGCCTTGCTCTTTTACTTATTGGCAGCAGCAGTAATGTGTCGGCGGCTCCAACAATAACGGCGTCAGCACACACAATCCCGCGAACGAGACATCCTCTAAACCCCAGCCCAGCCCCCCAGACCAAGACTTCAAGGCTCATTGCCGCTTGTACGACCCCATGAAGATTGCAATAATGGTGCGTCCCTTGCCTCGCACTCTACTCCTAGTCAGTTCCAGAGCAAAGATTGGGAAGGGTGACGTATTGGGCGATCGCCGCTCTGTTGGTTCACCTGCCCCATCTGATGTTCTGCTATCGACTTCGCCTATTGATTGCCAGATACCCCAGCTGCCAAAATGGCCGCCGTAAGCGCCCGGCAGGAGACGTCGGGGTCTTTGGCAGGATTGAGGCAGAAGTGATTCGCCTGTGCTTTCTGCCTTTAGAATCGGATGGCTTTTTTTTTTCTTTTTTTTTTTAGGAGGAGGGTGTGAGAGGTTGGTCGATACTGTAGGTCGTTAGAAAAGAGATTTCTTTTTCCTCAGTCTGTCTAGGTTGCGTGGTTTCGATTTTAGTAGTGACGGGGGATCAAGCGGAGGTCAGGAGATAAAGTCACGAGCTTTATGCTGGATTTGAAAGGGAAAGACAAGTGAGGGGGTAGATCGAAGGAAGATGGTAAGATCTGACGCTCCGCAACGGTGCACAACGTGCGTTAATGACTTTTTTTTTGTTTTTTTGTGGCACCGGTGGCTCTCGCATATCGATAAGCACAAACCCAGGAGCAGAACTAGGAGAAAATATCAAGAGTGAAAGGTGATAGAAGTCGTGAAGATTTGGTCGGTCAGTGTAGATTTAAATCCAGCACTGCACCTGGTCAGGTATACTACCAGGTGTTTGTGTCGTTGGTCCTAACCTGTCTGTGGCGTTCCAGTAACGTGTGTGTGTGTGTGTGTGTGTGTGTGTGTGTGTGTGTGTGTGTGTGTGTGTGTGTGTGTGTGTGTGTGTGTGTGTGCACTTGGTCAGCTGATCATTCTTTTTGTAATTCTGTCTGTCGTCGGTCATGTCTTTGGTGATCCGGTTCCCTCGTTCGGCGGCTAAGACCTTAAGGACGTTTAAGTCTCCAGCTGCTTAAAGTTTTGCTCGTCTCAGTTGCTGCGTTTGCCTTGTGACGTACCAATTTTAGAAATCGTCCAGTGTTTATTTTCTCCTTTCAAAATTTACCCTGTGATTTTATATGCAGGAGAAGTGCGATGGATGTGTTTGTTCGTGTATGTACATTGTGGAAGACGACGGGGATGACGGGAGAGAGAGGGGGTGATGCCGGGGGGGGGGGGGGGGGGGGTAAAGGATGGAGTGGGGTGGGGAGTGAGAGGGGGTTGGACATGACGTATGGAGCTGAGGGAAGCGATGATTACTGGGCTGTGTCTGATCACATGGACAAACAGCCGCCTTCTGACACCTGCGTCACAGACGCCCTGCTCTAGGCTGCCACAAGCTGACGTTCTCAGCAATCTCTCTCTCTCTCTCTCTGTCCGTTCCTCTCAGAGAGTCTCTGTACCTTGCTTTTTAACTGTGTCTTAGCAACGTCAAGATTGCAAATGGGCCCTTTGGCTTAAATCTACCGTTGATAAATAAAGCCCCCCTCCCTCCCCCCTTCTCTGTCTGTCTCTGCCTGTCTCTGTCTCTGTCTGTCTGTCTGTCTGCCTGTGTGTGTGTGTGTGTGTGTGTCTCTCTCTCTCTCTCTCTCTCTCTAAACATGCAATCTTTTGGAGAAAAATGGGGTGGTGGGTGGTGGGAGCAGAAGGGTTGTTGAAATGGAAAGTTCTGTGTTGCATTTGCATTGGAATTGGAGGGCGGCTGTTTTGTAGATCGATTGTTTTCAAGGAGCGTGTTCAGCCTGCGGTCAGCAAAGTTTTTTTTTTTTGTATAATGACGTCAGCGGTTTGGGATGACCGCATGTTTGCTAAAAATAGTGCGACTTTTTTTAGTTTGGTCGCCGTGTTTTAGATTGAGTCACTTTGTGTGATAATTGTACCGTTTAGCTGTCACTATACATTGCTTTGCAAGAAAAATATTAAAAGAAGAAGGGTGCGCGGTGGTCTAACAGGTAGCGCGTCGGACTTAACCGTTGCGTTACTGAACAGCCGTCACCGCTGTCACGGCAATGAAGTGTGGGTTCGATCTGAGGACTTGCTTGTGATATGTGAAACCTGTTTTCCCTGGGTACAGGGCTGCTCATCGGGTGTTTCTCTCCGGGTTATCCGGCTTTCCTCCCCCAGCAAAATTGAAAGACAGGATAGATATATTGGGCGGCGCTGCACCGCGGCGACGCGTTTTCCCCGGGGGAAGCAGCCCGAATATACCAAAAGGGGCGATGAAGTAGTTCAAAAGACAGTAAAGGAAGGGGGGTGGGGGGACGAAGACAAAAAATGGCTCCAGTTTTGAAAACTTCGAGACGAAATTGATTGAAGAATGCAGTAGGGTGGTAAGGAATACAGCCGCGTGTTGTTGCTGTAGTGTGGTATTGTGTTCAGTGTATCTCTTTGTATCTGTGTAAGACCAAAACGTCAAACAAGTAATAATTAGTGGCCCAGGTAGGCCCCTCCCCCACCACACACACACACACACACACACACACACACACACACACACACACACACACACACACACACACATCGGCGCACGCACACACACACACACACACACACACACACACACACACACACACACACACACACACACACACACACACACACACACACACACACTATGTAGAGAGAGAGAGAGAAAAATTCCCCCCCCCCTCAATTTTGCTACCATAGCTAAACCGAAATATTCAGAAAGGTGCCCCCCCCCCCCCCACACACACACATGGTCTGCTACAAAGTACATGTTAGTAGTTGGGCTGAACTTCCCAGCATAGTAGCCTCCCCAAGCACACGTTATGTGCAACACATGTTGTCAAAAGCCGCGGGAAACAGCTCCACCACTTATCGTAAAAGAATGAGCCACATCGAAGAAATGAAAGAGATTACATACAACGCCGGCAAATGCAATAAGATTTGCACACGTTTTCCGAGACCAGCCGACTGGGAATCGAAATTTCTGGGGAGTGTGGCAAGAAACAGACCTCGGTAACTGTGTTACGTATGACGATAACCACCTTGCTGGTCTTTTCATAAACCCATTCGTGTGTGTGTGTGTGTGTGTGTGTGTGTGCGTGCGTGCGTGCGTGCGTGCGTGCGCGAGCGCGTGCTGATGCTTCCAGGTCGAGGCTAAGCTGTTTTCGCCTGTGTAAGTGTTATTTTGGGATGGAACAAAATTTTGTCGTAAGTGTTCCGAATTGTAGAGAGGCTTCACGGAAAATTAAACGGAAAAGGTCTGTCGTGAAATCTGCGTTGTAAGGTTTCTTGTTACGAGAACAACTTCCTCCACGCCCGCCCCATACATACAGGCCTGTGCGTGATCGTCTGCTTGCCTTTCATGGTAAGATCATTGGGTATCAGTGGTGTTCCCAGGTAGGAGGTACAACAGGAGAAAACATCCTGGACACCAAAAATCAACAGGACATGATGTCCTGACAACAGAAAATCAGTAGGTCTCAGGCTGGACACTTGGAGTCACACACACACACACACACACACACACACACACACACACACACACACACACACACACACACACACACACACACACACACACACACTGACACTGTGACACAAGCACCCACCCACACACACAGTGTGAAACAGAAAGGTATATGTTTTATTGGAAAGAACAGGTTTTCTGTTTGTATGAATCTGTTATGTCCGCGTTGAAATCTTTGGGACACTGGATCGCAGAAGCGAAGCTTTAATCGGACATTTCTCCAGAAAGGACAATAGGACAGTTACAATGTTAATCGAACTGTGACTAATATCCAACCCCTTAGAACACCACCGGTGTATGGTTTAGTCGGAAACACTTCAGATACATGTGGTGATGATGGTGGTGGTTTGAGGGTCATGGGAAGGGTGGAAGTCGGCTCTTACATCAGCAACATACTGGTTTCTGTTGGCAGTGCGTTAATTTCCAGCTTTGCCTTTTTGTTAGGCGTGTATGTAATTATATTACGAGTCAAAGACTGGTACCGTGACTTGCCTTCTTGAGTATTTACACACAGCAGATTTCATCTAGTAAGCAACTTACGGTTCAAGCAAGTCGTGCGTTCTGCGTCTTCTCCAGCCTGAGCCAAGGAACACAAACTAACGCTCGCTTTCACTGTACTAGGAAATCATGCCTGACCAAAAACACCGACAAGTCTTCTTTTTTTTTTTTCTTTTTTTAAAATATTGTTGGAGATATTGACTAACTAATCTCCTTGTCAGCTCGACGTCAGTAATAAACTGAAATTTATCGCTGTCGCGTGAGCATCCGCTTCCTTCATTTTTCTTGAGCGAGCGTAAATAAATTATGTATGGATTGATCTTCTCTTACATGTTATCGTTTGTGTGCGCTTAGCGGTCTTGTTGCAGTCAACTGTAGGTGTGGTACGACACAGCGGGGTACGTGCATGAGTGAGCAAGTCACAACGAGGCTGCTACGTAAAAAGGACTAGTATTGTCATCTTCAGAGAAATGTCAACAGCTGTCTTGTATGACATTGTTGGCATGGCGTGTACCTAGTTACAGGAACCGAAAAGAGAGTTGCTGTGAATCATCTACGTGTATGTGGAGACAATTGTTAGAGGCCCTAATTTTAAGATGATACTGTTACAGGTGGTTCTAAGCTGTGCTTCACACGACTACAACATTTGCACAAAACACTTGCACAGACCGGCTTGCGTTCAGCTAGCACTAGCCAGTGACAGTATAGTTACCACATTCGACCTTTTAACTGAGTTTTTCCTCATCTGCGCGGCCGTCAAACGTCATTGTATTGCATTCACAGCTTTTCGAATCTCTAAGATAGAGTAGTTCGAGCGCACAGGCGCAATCACACGCGCATCTGGTCCAAAACAGAAATGTCTTTTATAAAACCTGGTAGTGGTGGCAGTAGCACCTTGTGTTGGAACGGTTTTGCTCGCCTTGTTTTAGAACGGTTTCGCTCGCCTTGTTTTGGAACGGTTTCGCTCGCCTTGCTTTGTAACGGTTTCGCTCGCCTTGTTTTGGAACGTTTTCGCTCGTGAGTGTGCCTGTATGCTGAAAATACTCTGTCTTGATGATTAGTTGAGCTCTTAATGTTATACAGTGTTGTTTTCACTTCATGCGAGCGGTCGAACATTCATATTCTGCGATTGTTGTTACACTACTGCAGCGCTTAATGCGGTCGCCGCGTCATTGAGTACGCTTCTGTTTGCTCAGTACCGGCATTACAGACGCTTTCACTGTCGAGGTGTCTTAAGCGGTGTGATGATAGATACAACGAAAACAGCTCAGAACGATCTGTGAGCGTAACAATGGTAGTATTAGCCCCGTTAAAAAAAGAAAAAGAAAGAAAGCACAGCATGGTCTGCTCTTAACGCGGATCATAATGACGCGCTGTCTACCTTTCAAGAGGCTGTTGAACGCTTAGCGCGGCGGCCTGACTCTGAGAAACGCAGGTTCGTGCGTTTCCACGAGCTCGTGACTCGGCTATCGTTTGACAAGTGTCCTTTCGGCCTGGAGAAAGAAGTCCTTTGATTTTGCAGCTTCCATCACATCGGGTTCTTTCTTTCTTCTCAGCTGCCGCATCTACGGTCCACTTCACGGCGACCGTATTGATTATCCCTTGTGTGTTCGTTGGATGGGACGGAGGGAGGAGACGCTTGTGTGCGGGCAGTACTTGCGTCGACGCTGTCTGTCTCCTTCTGTCTGTCTGTCTCGTCTCGTCGAGGCTTCATTCTCGAGTCTGCTGCTGGCATTGCCACGGAGGGGGGTGGGGGGGATAGTCAGAATGGCCTGGAGTTTTTCCTGTGCTTCTCCGATTCAAAAGTTTCGACGACGATCGATGGCATTGAAACCACAATGATGTTTTGTTACATTGATTAGACAAGTACACGTATATGATTTAATTGCTTACAACAACGATAAATAAAGAAAGAAAATAATTTAATAAAGAAATAACACAAACATAAATAACAACACAATGCACAACAACTGTACTAAGACAGCACTAGATGCACGAGACACACTCGCGGGTGACATAGGCCTAAACGCTACGTCACGTCCACCCTGCTATTCATTTAGGTACGTGTATCTGTGCGTGTGATTTCAAGTAGTGTACTTTTCCGAGTTTAGCAAGAACACGATAGAAGACAGATCTTTGCACAGGGCTATATAATTTTATCCTTGGAAAAATAACATTTCATTTCATTTCGTTTCACTTTGGTTCGTGCGACAGTATTTCTGTTTTCCAAGCAACCGGCTTCAACCTACTCTTCTTCGAAAGATGGACGTGTGATGTTTAGCGCGCACACTTAATATTTGTACCGTAGCGCCGGCTTGCCGCCATCTTGTGAGTCTACCACCCATGCTCTGTCTTTCTCGTCGAGGCTTCCGTCTCAGGTCTGCTGCATGGTACCACTGGTTGATGTGGAGGCCTCGTTCTTTGGTCTTTGTCTGGTTCATCAGCCCTAATCCCTTTGAGGTCGGCAAGAAGGGAATTTCAATCCGGTGTAATCTTAGGAGTTAGAAGCCGCGAGGGATGTAATGTATTGTAGAATGGCGGGAGGGTTGTCAAGGGATTTCTTGGTATAGTTTCCAGTGTCGTCTTCTGACGAGGTATTAGTCACTACATCAGCAGCCGGGAAGACCATGGTTTTTGTTTGTTTTGTATGTATCATTGGGCGTTCTGAATCAGCTTTGGGATACGAAAGTTCAGAATGATGTTGCGGTTTTCTTGTTAATGCTTGTAGACATCTCCATATTACATCTTCCCATGACAACCGTAACTAAACGGGTAAAATCCGTGTTGTTATTGTTTACCACCGATCACCACCCCCCCCCCCCCCCCCAAAAAAAAAAAAAATCCACAGAAAGGTTCAGAAGTTCTTGTTGTTTTGTTAGTACTGTTCATACAAGTGTTCAAACGATGCCCCCCGCCCCCCAAGCCCCCCCCAGCCCCCAAACAAAGAGGGGAAAAAGGGAAGAACGTCGCAATATCCGTCCTATTGTTCCCCAGCGATCATTCTTAATCATCCCCCAAATCCCCAGAGTAGCTCTGAAGGTTGCTCCGGTTTTCTTGATACTGCTGGGGTAAAAAATGTGTTTCAACAACATGCCCTATCAACAACCATGACTTGATACTGCTGGGGTAAAAAATGTGTTTCAACAACATGCCCTATCAACAACCATGACTTGATACTGCTGGGGTAAAAAATGTGTTTCAACAACATGCCCTATCAACAACCATGACTTGATACTGCTGGGGTAAAAAATGTGTTTCAACAACATGCCCTATCAACAACCATGACAAAAACTTGCACATTCCCTGTTTTAGTTTTGCATCGATCGTTCCAAATCACCGTCAAAATCAGTGAAGAAGAAGAAAAAAATCACTCCTGAGTCCTCTCAGACTCACGACGCAACAAGGCTTCAGCAATTCTGCCATCGACCGTCGCTCGCCAACCGCTCGCTCAAACCGCAAACACCTAGCTCCTGTCAGACACGTTTCTTTTGATGCTGGCCTCAGCAGGGGATCAGAACAGCCAAAGTCTTCAGGCGACACTGAGCAAGCCGATGTTTTTCTGTCGGGCCCGGCACCGCTGTCTTCACCGTGCAGTGGTGCACTCTTCTCTGGCATTTATCAGGCTGGGGAATTTTCAGCCATTTGACAGTTTTCAGTCCAATTTCCTATCAGCCACATTGGGATACTGATTGAGGGTTTTGGTTTTTGAGAACGTTGTTTTTTGGTTGTGTGATCTGGTTGGTTAGAAGTCCTGGGTGGTTTTATGGATGGTTGAAGGTGTAACGTCTTTTCCCGCCACGAAGGGGATTTAAAGGGGCTAATGCTACCGTTTTTTTTTTTTTTTTTTGCTCACGGGTCTCAGCTGTTTTCATGGTGTCTGTATTATCACACCACAGAGAGACACATGCACAGTAACAGCGTCTGTAACGCTGGCACTAAAACAACAACAACAACAACAACACCAGAAGCGTACTCGATGACGCGACAGCCACACTAAACGCCCCATCTGTGATAACAACAATCGTAGAATTTGAATGTTCGACCGCACGCGCAAAGTGTAAACATCATTGTTTCGCATTAAGAGTTGTACACTCTAGCTTGACCTCGTTCACTGTTGGTATCTGGAGGGGAGCAAGGATAGCCGAGAGGTCGAACGTTGGACTTCCAATGCTCGGGTCGTGAGTTCGAATCCCGGCAGTTGCTAAATATTTGTGCTGGCCCTTTTCTCGTTGCCCCGTCTTTGATATCACCATTCTGTGCTGGGACAGAACAGGACGTTATAATCGCAAACTACCAAATCTCTGCTTTGGATTATCTAAGGGATCTACTCCAATTTGACGTCGTACCCTGTGGGCGCCGGAGACAACAGACCTTCAAAGAGAGGGTACGTCCCAATGCGGCCACTTTGCTGTCCGGACAGTGATGGAAGCCTTGGAGCAGTGCCTTGGGGTCGGGGAGGGCTCTGGGAAGCTGGTGGGGTCCCTGTTAAAACAGGCGAATGAAACCCTCGTTCACGCACCATACATCAGCGGGTTATTAAGAGCCAGGTTTCAGTTGAGCATGAAATATGTTTATGATGCCCCGGACGCTCGCGCGGCGCTTTGCGGCCATATTTTTATGACCATCATCGCTGCTGGTCGTCAGTCGGTGTTTGCTAGAGAGAGAGAGAGAGAGAGAGAGAGAGAGAGAGAGAGAGTCTCTTTCGCTAGTACGCATAGTTATCGATTTTGTTCTTTTCCCCTTCAAACCTAGTCTGTTTGCTGCTGGCTTCTCGTGGTTTAGTGAGCCGTACTGCTCTCCGTGGTTCCTCCGCTCGTCCGAGCAACATTGCATTCCCCTCTCTCTTTCTGTCTTGCTCAGTACTACCGGACTCGTTGGGTCTATAATTTATGAGAAAAGTCACGGCCCCTGCTGTGTTAGGGACTTGGGTAGTGGGTAGAGAGAGAGAGAGAGACGGAGGGAGTCCTGCGTTGGTATGAACGAAGAGCGTGTAGCTGGCGTTCAGACCACCTGTACCCTTTCAAAAAGAACAACTTGCAGCCATTTCACTCCAAGCTCTTTTTTTTTTTCATTATGTTAAAGTGCGTTAAGTACGCACAGAAATCCGAAAATGGCGCAGAAAAGTTAAGCCACTGTTTCAAGGACGCGTACGTTTTTGTGGTACGTTGCCGTGCCCCTTTTAACAATCTTTGCTGACAGCTGAAGATAGCATAGTCAGTTGCCCGACTGAGTGATGATGACTGGTGATGACTTGACTCGAAGTTCAAACTGTGATAGAAAAGTTAAGCCACTGTGTCCCAGGGACGCCTGCGTTTTTGTGGTACGTTGCCCTGCCCCCGTTTTAACGATCTTTGCTGACAGCTGAAGATAGCATAGTCAGTTGCACGACTGAGTAATGATGACTAGTGATGATTCCACTCGAAGTTCAAACTGTGACAGAAGAATTGAACCCTGCACTGCCAGAGACAGCCGCCGTGCGCCGGAAGGTTCTGATAAACGTATTACTGAGGGGGTCTCAGAAATTGCAAAAGGGCCTTCCGAAATTCTGGAAGAGGGTCCATGGGATGTGAATGCTATGGGAAGGACTGCTTTTTCTCATTTTCAAAGACGTTCGAAGATGTGCAGCCTCCAGTATTCTGTATGACTATCAAACCTAGAAACTCCTCCATTTTGAGGGGAGCCGGGGTGGCCGAATGGTAGAGCGTTGGACTTCCAATGCTTGGGTCGTGAGTTACAATCCCGGCTGGGGCCAAATATTTGTGCTGGCTTTTTCATCGTTGCCCCGTCTTTGATATCACCCTTACGTGGTGGAAAAGGACGTTAAAGTCCTAAACACCCACTCTCCAGTTTGATTTTAGCTTGCCAACAGCGAACAAGGCTGAACAAAGCCTTCCAGATCGCGCTGGACGCTGCCCATGCTCTTGTCGTTCACGGGGTACGTGACCTGTGGAAGGCGATTCATGTTCCCTCGGCTCACTATCAGGAGAGGCAGACTCCCGTTTTGTCCCGCCGGCCATCAAACTACTGAATGACAAATGAAACAGTGTTTTTGCGTGCATGTGTGCGCGTGCGTGTGCGGTGGGAGAGAGAGGTGTATACATGTATCCGCTTTTTTTTCTCATTGAAAACAACTTGAATTGCCCAAATTGGGATAATAGAGAAATTTGAATTTGAATTCTTTCTGAAACCAAATGTGCCTGTACTGCTGTCTTTGTATTAATATACAGTGTCACGTAATTCTGCTTCTTTTCTTTTTCTCAAAGGAATTTGCTGTCCTAACTTTAAATTCATCACGCCTTCAACGTTCCACTTTAGCCTGTGAAGGGACTTTTCCTCGATCGGACGTATAAACTTGTGAGAAACACTAACATTAAGAAACCACGCATAGCGACCCTGGCTTGCTCAGCCCCCAAATCAGTCAGTCAACAGTACTGGGGGGTGATCTCGTTAGGCTTTCTACTAATCCCCTCCGTGTACGGTCAACAGCTGCTCGCCAGTACTGCGCGCGGTCAGGATGTACTAGCTCCCCCTACTGGCCGTTACCCCCAGACGGGGTGGATTTGGCGTAATGTTATCAGGCCCGGTGGCGAAAGCTCCAGCAAGATTTTCATCACGTTGCCCTGTTCGGAGGTCCGACTCCTGTTTCTCTGGAGAGAGCCTATACTATCGTCTCGCTCGATCAAATCACTCATTTATTTCTCCTGACACGCTTTGGGGGAAGGGGGCGGGGGTATTGTTATACGTGTAGAGTTGTCGTGCTGGTAAGTTTGTGAATGAAAGCAACGAGCTGTGTAGTGTGTCGCAAGTTTAGTTTTCTGTGCGTCCACTTCAAAGTTTGTTTACGTAGATGAAGTCGCGTGCAAGTTCTGGGTCGATAACTCAGCTTCCATTCCAGTACCGAACCTGTTCTTTTACGGCCTCTGTCTTTATTTGTCGTGTTCGTATGCCTAATCAAAAGCAAAGTCACAGTTGACGACAATTATAAAGAAAACGACCCTCTACATGGAAACGTTGTCCAGTTATAGTTGTGTCCAGTTTTCACCTATCCCGGAACAAGGCCTGTGAGCCGAAACATTGTCTGTCTCGTTCGTCTGCTCTGGCCCAGATGGGTTAGCGACTTATATTTGTTACTTTCTTTGTACGTTCCCATTGCCAGTCACCAACGCTTCTTTTTTTTTTTCCCCTGTTGCATTGTATCCGGTAAACCATTTTCGACCGTCCCTTCCTCTCTGCTGTTCTGCGTCCTTTTCTGCAACGGTGAAGCCGTGGCAATGGTGGATGAATGCAGTCATACATTCTCTTCTCTCGTCACGTTTGCTTATTAGCGGTACTCCCCACAGAATCCAATGCGTTGAAAATGCTATCTATCTTCTCCCCCCCCCCCCTTCCCACGCACACGTCACGCCTACCACCACTCCATCCCTGCTCCACCCTTACCTCCCTCCCCTCCCCGACCAGCACATGCTGTTTATTGATTGCACTTAATGAGAGGCCGTGATTCTCCTGTTTCTTGTTTGTGGTAATGTCCTTGTTCCGCATACGTTGTCACCCGGTTTACTGTTGAGCTGGTGGCCCAGCTGATGCGAGCAGAGCAAGGGGGGGACCCGTGCTTCGGATCGATTTGCCCGTCAGCAATTACTTTTCCCTTTTGCTTTTACGCCCAGCTGCTGCTTTGGTGGAGGTAGAGATAAGAAAAGCGAAGCAAAGGAAAAAAAGAAAAAAGAAAGAAACGAAGAGAAAATAAAATAAGGAGGAAATCTAATTCTTGAGGTTGAAGCGCGTGTGAGAGCTGTAAAGAACCAAAAAAAAAAAAAAAAAAGAGAAGAAGACGAAGGAGAAAGTGATTTTTACTTTGTCCTTTTTTTTACCGCCAGTAATCTTGTTCGACTCTTTTGTCTCGGTCAGTATGTTTTGTGTTTTTTAAAATTATTTCATTTTTTCCCCGACTGAAGTTGTACGCTCTTTGGTTGAAGGCTGGTGTTTTTGACGGACCAGTTCCATCTGTGCTAGGCCATCTGATTTTTTTGGGAACAATTTCGCTCGTGAGTGCGCCTGTACGCTCGAAATATTCTATATTGATGATTAGTACAGCTCTTAAGGCGATACAGTGTTGTTTACACTTTGCCCGAGCGATCGAACATTCACATTCTAGGATTGTTGTTACGCTAGTGGAGCGCTCAGTGTGGTCGCCGCGTCATCGAGTACGCTTCTGTTGGCTCAGTGCCAGCATGAAAGACGGTGTCACTGTCCAGGTGTCTAAACGGTGTGATGATAGATACCACGAAAACAGCTCAGAACGATCTGTGAGCATTAACATGGAAGCCAGCAGAAGCGTACTCGATGACGCGGCGACCACACTGAGCGCTTCAGTAGTGTAACAACAGTCGTGGAATTTGAATGTTAGACCGCTCGCTCAAAGTATAAACAGCATTGTATCGCATTAAGAGCTGTACTAATCATCAGGATAAGAGTACTGCGAGCGTACAGGCGCACTCACGAGCACAACTGTTCCAAAACATAAGTTGGCTTAGCAAAGATAGAATTAGCCCGTTTTAACTGCAGGACTGACTCGGTATGGTTCTAGTTTCAGTTTCCACAGACTTATTCCCCTCACTGCTTCGTCAGTAAACTGAACAGGCCTCGCTATATTTCCGAGCGAATTTCAGACGAAAAATATTGTTTGAGCGTCTGCAGGCGAAAGAGGCTAGAAGCTTGGCGTTCCGGGCTGTCAGAATGGTAGAGAGGGGAAGAAGCCCTGCTGAAAGTGAGTAGAACTGTGCCAGGGTGCTGGTGTATGTGTTCATCAGCGCTGGTCAGCCCGTGATTGACAGGTATACAGGTGTGAGTTTCACACCTGTCGTCAGTTTCACACCTGTCCCTGTTTACTGGTCCCCAGCTGATTACTGGTCTTCGTAACGGGGAGAACACACTGCATAAAAGGATGAACGGTTTGGGTAACAGGGCTCAGCTGCTCTGGGTAAGAACCTGGTGTCTTGTTGTCTTGGTTTTCGTCAGCTGACAAGGCTGAACAATTGATTCTGGTTTCTTTAAACGGGCTAACGCCAACTATGCTAAGCCAAGTTATGCTTTGGAACAGTTTCGCTCTAGAGTGCGCCTGTGCGCTGGAAACACTCCCATCTTGTGCAGCTAGATTAGTACATATCACCATTAGTGCAGCTATTAATGCAAGACAGTGTTGTTTGCTCTTTGCGCGAGCGGTCGAACATTCAAATTCTTCTCCAACTGTTCTTACATCACTGCCGGAGCGCTCAGTGTGGTCGCCGCGTCATCGAGTACACTTCTGTTTGCTCAGTACCAGCATTACGGACACTGTCCAGGTGTTAAGGGGTGTGTGATGATAGATACCACGAAAACAGCTCAGATCTGTGTGTGTGTGTGTGTGTGTGTGTGACAGTGTGTGTGTGTGTGTGTGTGTGTGTGTGTGTGTGTGTGTGTGTGTGTGTGTGTGACAGTGTGTGTGTGTGTGTGTGCGCGCGCGCGCGTGCATGCGTGCGTGAGTGTGTTCGCACACACACGCGCACGCACACCTGTACAAGTCTTGACAGTGTCTGAGAGTGAGAGGTCATTGCCATGACAACAGGACTGGTTGCAGGACTTCAGCACACCACGTGGTGTCAGTACAAGGCAGCGGATTTGACGGGAGCGCAACCACGCAGACAGGAAGACAAACAAACATACACGGAAAACATTGTGCGCCAATTGGCAGATGGTTAAAGGCTACAGTTCAATCGATCAAGCAGTAAGCAATGACAGTGCGCGAGTAGTGAAGAGCGGTACATGCAGCTGGGCAGGGTTCGGGGGGAGAGAGAGAAAGAGAGAGCATCTGATACACACACTTACCTACCTCCTCAGGAGGTAGGAATATGGGCAAAAGGTGGTTCCTCAGGAAGGGTTAGGGTATTCCTTCTCCAGACCTACTAAACAGAGAGAGAGAGAGAGAGAGAGTGAGAGTCAGAGAGAGAGAGAGAGAGAGAGGCAGGCGCGCTGCTGTAATTATTCTTGCAGCAGCGTGTGGTCAAGAAAGTAGATGTCGGTGGGTTTGTTGTTTTAGGGTGTGACGTTTTCTTCCACCACACAAGGGTGATTATATCAAAGACAACGAGGAAAACGCCAGGACAATTTGTTGCTACCAGCCAGGATTCGAACTCACGACCCGAGCGTTGAATGTCCGACGCCCTACCTTCGGAGCTCGCCAGATGCAAATGAATATATATATCGTAGGAGTTCAGGATATGGTCTGACTCAAATCAGCTAGATGTGTGGACAGAGTTGGGCTATTGTTTGTCGTTAAAGATTGGGGATGCTTTTAAATGCTGTCCTTATTGATGCCGAGCTGACAAGAGGCAGCTGTTGCATTGCTGGCCGTACTTAAAAGGTGGTGGAACAAAGACCAGGTATATGTACGGTAGACTGCACAGGAGCAGCAGATGTTCGTGTGGTGGCACTGGCTGAGAGACAAAAAGCTAGGTACGCTGCAGCAAGTATCTTGCTGTTTCTTTACGTCAGGCGCTAGGGCCATGACAGTTCGATCATGTTGTCGTTAAAAATAGTCGGGTCATTCAGTGTGTCACAGTGTGTGTGTGTGTGTGTGTGTGTGTGTGTGTGTGTGTGTGTGTGTGTGTGTGTGTGTGTGTGTGTGTTGGAGAGAGAGAGAGAGAGTGAATGACTGAAACTTTATTTTCCAAGAATGAGATAATAGACGCATAGGTCCCTCTAACTGTCTGTCCTTGTCACACACACACACACACACACACACACACACACACACACACACACACACACACACACACACACACACACACACACACACCATTACATCCATAACATATGTTGCATGGATTGCCTACGGTATCACACATACAGCGCATAGCTACAAAGCGTGACACTATGCAGCACAGGGGGTAACACACAGAACAGTAAACATGAACATATGTAATGGAAGTATAGAATATGCCAATATTAAAACGCATGAAAAGGTAATAAGAAAGCTAATAAAGAAGCGGTAGGGAAAGAGAGTGGGAGGGATGGGGTGGGGGGGGGGGGGCATCACCGCTACTGGTGTCTACGTAGCAATTCACGCATTGTACTCAAGATACACACTAACAGCAATGAGCATTCAGACTTTTGCAACAGCGACTTTCCGTCATAACACAACCCCCCCTAGCACAGTGTCTACTCCAGGTGCACACCCAAGCACTTCATCTAAGCACGCTGTATTCAGGCAGGTAGATCTCCAACAACAGGTACCCCCACAAAGAGGTTTTGAGGCACGGTACAGGTAAACCTCGCGCCGAACAGCACCATAACATAGCTTTGCTTGATCGCATCTTGGCACCAGTTATCTAGGTGGTATGTGCACTCAACCAAGAGATGATGTGCTCGCCGAGTTCTTACCGGCCTCTGGAGTTGATGTATTTCTCCCGTACCGGAGTGAGCAGTTTAAAGGCGAGTCTCCCGCCGCTGTTCGTGTGCTGCTCCTGGAACTGTTGCAGGGCAATTATTCAAGTGGTGGAGGCTGGTGAAGTTGATGTTTGCATTTTGTTCGGTTGTAAAGTGCGGCAGTTTGCAGCGTGAATTGTCAAAGGGGCTGTTTCTGTTGTCTCGAGTATGACGTGTGTGTGTGTGTGTGTGTGTGTGTGTGTGTGTGTGTGTGTGTGTGTGTGTGTGTGTGTGTGCTTAGTTCGTGTTGGTCGTGAGTTCGTATCCCGGCTGGAGCCAAATATTTGTGCTGGCTTTTTTTTTATCGTTGCCCCATCTTTGATATCATCCGTATATGATGGAAACAGGACGTTAAACCCCAAAACACCCACCCACCTTACCCGCGTAGTTCGTGTTTACAAACCGGCGACAGGACGAGACGAGACGACCCGCCACGACACGCCACGACACGAGACGACACGACACGACACGAGAATTTATTTATTTGTAATCCCAAATAAAACATTACAGAGTGTGTTCTGTTGAAAACTAAAATGATAGACGAATGGCTGAAAGGCGGTTCTGTCCGTCAGATTGTCGGACTACTAAGCGCGGACTTCTTGTCTTTGGTTCAAATCGAGAGAGACTGTCGAACAGCGGAAAGAGATTAGATGGAAGTAGTTGTGGTGTCTTCCTGAGCGTGTCCTTCATTTGAAAAGAATAGAACAAAGGGGATGGGGGTGGGCGTTTGGAAGTTTAACGTCCTTTTCCACCACATATGGGCGATATCAAAGACGGGGCAACGAGGAAAAGGCCAGCACAAAGAATAGAACAAAAAACAAAAAGTAAACAACCGCTAAGCAACTTTGGCATGGGATTTTTCTTTGGATGGGTATTGGGGGGTGGGAAGGGCTCTGTGTGGGGGGGGGGGGAGGGGGGGGGAGTGATGATGCTTGAGATGGGTGTTACTGCACATCCCCTCTCACTTGCCTATCGTTTTTCGCCGGAACGTTCATCAGTTTCAAAACAGTCTGTCGGGATGCACATTCCATGCAGCATTTTACAAACAGGAACACTGGCCGGATAAGATCTTTTGATTTGCCTTCAAAGACGGCAGATAAGCACTGAAAATAGCTGGAGACGCCCCCTCATGTTTGAACGGCTGGCGCCACAGTTTTCATTCCCAATACCATCTTCTTCCCATTGTGTTCCGCGTCCATGCAGTGGGATCGTGTCTGCTCTGTAACATGTGTGACGCACAACCAGAGGTGTATTCTTTGCGGGTTCCAGGCAGGAACAATCACAGCCTGCCTTTGCGGTGCCTCCCCAGGCCAGAGTTACGTAATAATTGCAAACACATGAACAAGAACAACATGACTGTATTTTCTGTCACGCATTTTTGTCGGTTGCACGTGTGTGATCATGTATGAGGTATTGTGACTCTCTCTCTCTCTCTCTTTTGTGCGGGTGGCACTTATTGTAAATTTGTTGCTAAGTTCATTGCACACCACAAGCGACTGAACCCGGTGATCCATTAATGATCCTCAGGAGTTCTGTCCCTGTGGCATTCTTCGTAATCACTTATTGTATACAACTTCAAAATTTCCTCACTGCGTCATGATGCATTGGCGAGCCTCAGTGTTGTGAAACGCTCTCTTTGGCTCACATCGGAAAGATAGCGAGCAATGTGAGGTGGGAAGCTACCAGACACCAGAACTGTTCCCCTGAAGCGAGGATCCCTGATGGCTTGCAGATATAGTCGCCTGAGTTCCTCACATGCACGCATGTTTAGGCATTTGTTACGATCCTAGCATAGAACTGGCTTGGCGAAGAAGGTCGAGTATAGATGTACCTGTGCCAATTCGGCATAACCAGTTTGTTTTGACCGCTGCAGAATCTATCACCAGAACAATCATATTCACATGGAATGGCCTTTTCTGTTTGTTTCCTCAGAATCAGTCAACAACACATAAAACGACTTCAGCTGCCTCGAATCTGTGGATGTTGCCAGTACACGTTCTCTGAAGTATCTTCGCTGCGGCTGCGGGAGCGTACGCGAGCCTCTTCACATTGAGACGTACGCGAGCCTCTCCACATTGGGACGTACGTGAGCATCTCCACATTAGGACGTACGTGGGCCTCTCCACATTAGGACCTTTTAGAATTTGGACGTACCTGACCTTATCCCGATTGGAACGTGCGTGAGCCTCGCGAAATTGGGACGTACGTGAGCCTCACAGATTTGGCACGTACGCGAGCCTCTCAGAATCGGACACCACTGGAAGGTATGTATCGTTCTTGATTTTTCGCCGGGTTTCCTTGAACTCCTGAAACAATATATTGTCTCCTGTGGTAATGTCTGTTACCACATAAGCACCCAAAAGAGGCGTTATTGACGTCCCTGTATGTTGTGTCTTTAACTGACTAAATTAAGTCAAAAAAGTCGTTTGTGAGCTATAGTTACAGGCATTTCGGAGTACGCAGATCAGTGATTTTTTCATTGTTCCCCGTACGTAGTAATGACGTGATTGACGTGATTGACGTGCGCCGTCGTACCAATCGAACATGGCTGATGAAGAGTGTCAGTGAGTCGCAAGGGGCAGGACTGTACGGTATGTAGTGTGGATAAAGCGAGGCGTGGAGTGCTTGTTTGCCCCAGAGATGGCTGATGGCTGATTACTTGATAACGTGGACAGTCATGAGTGTGTTGATGAGAGCAGTCAGGCGCCGGTCAGTGGTCACTGTAATTACCGTTTTGACTTACTTGACGAAGTCATGATGACACGATGACTGTCTGTCTGTCTGTCTGTCTGTCTGTCTGTCTGTCTGTCTGTCTCTCTCTCTCTCTCACACACACACACACACACACACACACACACACACACACACACACACACACACACACACACACACACACACACACACACACACACACACACACACACACACACTGAATAATGAAACTTTATTTTCCAACGTTTGGGGCAATTGACGTAAATAGTCAGTTTTCATAAAACTACAAACACAAGCTACAAAAGTAGTAAACAATAAAGAAGAGCAATGCAGCCTCTCTCTGTGTGTGTGTGTGTGTGTGTGTGTGTGTGTGTGTGTGTGTGTGTGTGTGTGTGTGTGTTTGAGAGAGAGAGAGAGCAAGCAAGCGAACAAGCACACTCATACACACATACTCCAAGCTTTCATCAGCAGCAGGAGCCAGAAACTAACCCTTACCCCTAAAACATCCCGAAACTTCGTCAACACTCAAAAAAAAAATGTCCATACCGATTTCACTTCAACACTTTTCCCCAACGAGCACTAAAGAAAGAGAAAATCCCAAGTAAGCAATCCAATCACACACACTTGGGCAAAGCCCTGGGGTTTTTTTTTCCCCGACGCCGCGAGGCGGCAATTCCGCATAATGATTAAAAACCAGTCGATAGCCCTGAATTGTCACTCAAACTATGCAGTTTTCATCTGCCTCAAGCCGGCTTCAGCGTCATCTGGCCCATCGGTTCATTACGTTCTAAAACTTGGCGTCAGAGCAAGGGGTGGTGGCGAGTGCTGGTGAGAGAGCAGTGTAGAGCAGTTGTACTGATCGACTGTTGATGAGTGCCGGCGTGGCATTGCCCAGTTGCCATCGATTCGGTTGCCATAGACCGCTTGCGTGCGTGTAATGCGAAGTGGATGACTCGAGGTGCTTGGGAAAACACGCATATGTATGAGAGAGAAGTAGACCTATGTACATGTGGCAGAGGGTCTTTCCAAGATCAGGCTGCTTGAGTTATAAACGCTTATTTTTACAGAAGTACTCGGCGTCACGGGGGCCAGCTTACGTTCTGGAACAGCTGCAGTTGCTAGTGCGCGTCTGTACGCTCGGGGTGAGCGGTGGTCTAATAGGTAGCGCGTCGGATTTAGCCGCTGCGCTACTGAACGGCCGTCACCAATGTCATGGCGATGAAACGTGAGTTCGAGCCCAGGTCGAGCTTGTGATATGTGATACCGTTTTTTTTTTGTTTTTTTTTCTGGCTGCCGGGCTGCTCATCGGGGGGTTCTCTCCGGGTTATCCGGCTTTCCTCCCTCAGCAAAATTGAAAATTGTAACAACAACAACAACAAAAGGTAGTGGGTGGCGCTGCACCGCGGCGACGCGCTTCCCCCGGGGGAAGCAACCCGAATTTCCCGAAAGGGATAATGAAGTAGTAAAACAACAACAACAACAACAACAACAACAAAAGTTTATCTTAATGATTAGTAGGGCTCTGGATGCAATACGCTACGCTCAGTGCTCGGGTCGTGAGTTCGACTCCAGGCAGGGGCCAAATATTTGTGCTAGCCTTTTCCTCGTCGCCCCGTCTTGGATACCACCCTTATGTGGTGGAAAAAAGACGTTAAACCCATAAACACTCGCCCACCTACTTACCCGCAGTTGACTATCGTTTGTAAGCAGTGCGTCAGTCGCGAATTAGTCTTGGGTGCTTGCGAGGCTTTCAGCCCTAAAAAACACTCACTTTCCTATAAGCAGTCCAAGCAAAAATTCAAATTCCTCTCTTGTCTCAGCGATCGCTCGCAACACTGACTCACTCCTCGATATTCGCTGTATATATATGCGCATAGTATTTGTGTTTGGTTTACCTAGTTGTAATTGCTATTTGTTTTCTACGCTTTTTTTGTAATCTGGAGTTCGACAAATTCGCATGAAGGTCAGTGCAGCGCCTCCTGCATGTCCTAGGTTTATACTGCCCCGTTGACCAGTTTGCATCATTCGTCCAACGCTACATTTTTTTTTTCACGTAGTGCAGGCACACTTCGCCGCGAATTAGTCTTTGTGGCTTGCTCGGCTTTAAGCCCTTAAAACTCACTCACTGACTCCTCGATGTTCGCATCCCCTGACGCCATCTCGTGGCGGCCTCAGTGCCAGTCTATGAGATGCTGTTGCCTTACAGATGTCTAAGTGCTGTGATGGTAGGTAACAATTTGTGAGCACAGAATACTAGGAAAACGGGCGTGTAAAGAAATCAAGAAATGAGCAAAGCACTACGCGCCTTTACAGTGCTCCCTGCCAAAGCCAACACAGACTACTACAAGTGTTGGTGTTAGAAGACTCGGTAAGAAGAAGCGGCCGGTATCGACTGATTCTGTTACCTACCTAGAAAACTCCCCCCTAACTCAAGTGCAAAGGTCAGGATGTAGTAGTTATTGACCGGCAGGAAAATAAGCCACGTTTAGCGGACTCTCCGTCTCCCAGGGAAAACATGGAAAACCAACACTAGGAGCCCACATCATGCCAACACTGGTGGGTGCCAAGTCAATACTTGTACTGCTACAACATTTAATTCTTTCTTCGCCAGCACTGATACCGTCATGAACACGTGTTTTCTCGTCCTGGAAACGCAGCAGATGTGGAGCGAGAATGGAGTTCCCGTGGTACATTCTTGGGTACTACGGGCAAGATGTATGATTACTGTGTACAGACGTATAAACGCCTGTCATTTCTGAGCCTGCTACAGCTGTTCTACAGAAACGTCGTAGAAAGAAACTAAACCAGATCGAAGGGGCAGAGTTCGAGAACGTCATGATGATGAAAGTTTTTTTTTTTTTTTTTTTTTTGTTTGTTGGTTTATTTCCCCCCCTAGAACGGAAAATGAATAGCCGGCTTTTCAAGTGCCGCGTGACTTACTTTCTTTGTCAAAGCGCTTCATGGCCTATTCCCGGCTGGGGCCAAACATTTCTGCTGGCTCTTTTTCTCGTTGCCCCGTCTGTGATATCACTATTCTGTGGTGGAAAAGGACGTTAAACTCCCAAACACCCACCCACCCATTCGCGCTTCATGATACTACAGCGTACATGAAAGATTCGAAACTCAGCTGACTCGATGGTGTGAAAGATCTCTGGTAGTGGTTTTGCTGACTCTGGCCAGAACTGTTAGTCCACAGCAAAGCTGTCTTGCTGTTGGTTTTTCGGTTTTATGCCTAAGAGTATCTTCAGCCTTGGTTAGGTCATAGAGTAACGACGGGAGCCGTGGTGGCCGAATGGTAGAGCGCTGGACTTCTAATGCTCTGGTCGTGAGTTCGTATCCCGGCTGGGGCCAAATATTTGTGCTGGCTTTTTCGTCGTTGCCCCGTCTTTGATATCACCCGCATGTGGTGGAAAAGGACGTTAAACCCCCAAACCCCCACTCACCCACCCACCCACCCACCCACCCACCCATAGAGTAACGAATATCAGAGAAACAGTCCTCCTCGTTGGGGTGTGCTTGCCCTGCGGGTGGGTACTTGAGCACGGCCGATGATCATGCCAAGGGAATGTTTGACCCAGGAACAAGAGCAACAGCAAAGACCTTGCTCTTGCAGTGCAGATGAAGGAAATAAGAAAACAAAAACAAAAACAAAAACAAAACAAAAAAAGGAAAAAAAAGAAAGAAAGAAAAAAGAAAAGAAGAAGAAAGGTCTGCCTGAGCCGCACGCAAAGCCTGCAAATGATTGGATAAAATTCGAACACGGCCCTGGTTAAGACCCATGTCTCAAGGGTATGGTCTGACGACTGAACCGGAACGCCTCACGGATAAACTGTGTTGCCAGAACCTTTAACGCCTTTTATATTTTATTAGACCGCAGTTACATTCGGTGCAGTTGCATAAAAACCTTGCCTTTTGTTGTTCGTTCTGGCATTTACACACCGGGCGCGGTGAAAAGGAACTCACTAAAATGGTTTCAATCACCGTCAATTCCCCAAACCAAAGGCCCTCCCCTTAAAACAAGCACACCTAATGCTCTCTCTCCGACCAGTGCTGCCGTGATTAATTTCGCCTCACGCAATGTTACCGTGTTCGGGAATGACGAACGAAGCGAAAAAAATCAAGAGAAAAACTTCAGCGCCAATCACGCTATTGACTTATTCAGAGCTGCCTCCCCCCAAAAAAAATTCGTGCCTTGCGTCTCCCAGCCTGTACTGGCATCTCCCGTGGGGGGAAAAGGAACCTGGGAGAGAGATCAAAGACTTGGCGCCTTATTCCCCTGTGGACCAAAGCCACGGTTTCTGTCAAAGCGCGACAAGTTCTGGGGGCGAAGTGCGACCGGAGTCACTTGTGTCCCTTTGCCAGGATTTTGTCCCCTTGCCAGAATTTCCTGCCCCCTAGACTCGGGGAGGAGACGCTGGAGGATTTGGGGGGAGAGGGGGTGGGGTGAGGGGGTCCCCTCTCTCCAGAGCGCTCGGCAAAATTGCTCTAATTACATTCACTGCGGGGTCCTTGACAGAAAAATCAAAGATCTGCGGAGAGGCGGGCGCCCTCTAGTGACAAGCCCAAGACACGGGAGGTTATTTGTTCTTTGGGACCACAACTATCGATGCGTCTCAGTTGGAGTGTTTTATTGTCGTAGTGGAGCGGAAACCGCATTTTCCTAAGACAACACACAGAGGTCAAGGCACCGTTGTATGTCTACATCGTCAAGGCCTTTATTGTGAGGAAATCAAGGACTTTTGTGCAGATCTTTAAAACGCATGCCGCAGCTTTTCTGCTGTACGTACTGGTAAAACTGGAAGCACATTTTCCTAAGACAACATACAGAGGGAGAGGCACCGTTGTGTGTCCACGTTGTCAATGGCGTTATAATGAAGAAACCAAGGGCTTTTGTACAGATCTTAAATGCATGCTGCAGCTTTTCTGCTGTACGTCCTGTCATAACGTAAGCCCCCCCCCCCACCACACACAACAACAACAACAACAACATCACATACAGCAACAACAACAAAACCCAAAAACAAAGAAAGGGGGGGGGGGGGAAGCACCTTGTTAGGGATAAGATCAAGAACTCCGAAGATACAACACATAGCGACATTTCTTTGTATAATTACCACTTCTAACCTTAGATCTTTTTTTTTTAAAGCAAAAAAAAAAGAAAAAAAAGCCGACTTTTCTTTTGATATATAATCCGCGATCGTAAACTGCTTGACAATTGTTAGGAAGAAATGGGACGCCTGGTTCGAGCGATATCAAAGACGGAGACCTTCAAACAGGAATAGCCGCCGATTTCCTGCAAGAACATTCGCCTGTGCCTGTTTCTTTCTTGTTTGGATGGATGTCAAAGACACGGTGGAATATTCAGAAGTGCAGGCACGCTTTCTGACGCAACACGCTCCCGCACAAGACATCTTTTGTTTGCATGATATCAAAGGGGGGCTTGGCTCGTGGAAAGTTCTGGAGTTTCATGAGAATGTGTTAAAACAGAGAGTTTGCTGTCTTCTATTTTTTCTGCAGCCATCTAGGTCGTCTAGCAATGTGGGGTAGCTCTCCAAATGTTTTGGCCTAAGTCCGTACGTATAGACATGCAATACATACGCACGCACGCACACACGCACGCACGCACCAGATAGAGAGAGGGGCAGAGACACTTTATTTTACAAGGATTGAAAAAGATTTTTGGAACGAATACATGTCTTCAATCTTGTCATTTCTACACCGGTAGCTACTCACTCTGACACAGAAAGCAAATTGAGAGAGAGAGAGAGAGACTCCTTAGTTTTTATTCTATGTCCGTTAAAATCGATGTGTTCAACGCGCAACGTCTGAGGCCAAATAATCGGATTTGCATCGGTAAACAGGGTTAACTAAGAACAAGCTCCGGTTTATCTTTAGCTGCATCACAGGGGGGTAGACAAAATGGCCGCGAGTGTTTCCGCTGCTCCACCGCTTCAAAAGTAGCATCAGCAGGAGTCAGTGAGTGGGTTTTTCCAGGATTAAAGATAAATAGCTTCTAACAAAAAGCTTTCCGAAGTGTGAACAGATTTTACAGAGTCGACAGTGCAAGCACAGTCAGCTCTGTCACAGTTGCAGAGTTTTCAGCGTCCCTGAAACCCCAATAAAACCAAGGGCAGCCGGATTCACAGCTCAGTTTGCGTTTTGACACTGAGCGAAAAAGATCGTGCAGCACTCAACATCCCGGCGTTGGACACTGTAACGATGTGTCTCGCTCACTGACCAAAAGCCAAATATACTGTCGTGCCAAACTCGTGCTCTGCTTTTACATGTATAAGGGTCCCCGAAGCGCTGCCAAATATTTGTGTTGGCCTTTTCTCGTTGCCCCGTCTTTGATATCACCCATACGCGGTGGAAAAGGACGTTAAACTCCCAAACACCCAACCACCCACCCCGACCTCTGTGCAAAAAGTCCCAGCTTCTCTGGCAGCTTGTCTCTTTTTGTGACCGCCTGGCATGCACCTCGACCTACATAACACAAAAATCACGAAAATCATGCTTTTTCCTGACGACAAAAATCCCGACAGACTAGTACACTTGCCAAACAGGGAACCGCAATTAAACACTGCACATGGCCCCACGATCAGTTTGTGTCCGTACGCCACAGCTGGCTTTGCGTGAGATCAGCCGTCCTCAGACTTTCGAAGCAGAGTAGCACCGCAATCATGCGCGTCCATTTCGACTGCACCCCGTGTGCATTTATTTTGCACCTCAGACGCGCGTAATGTGACGTGCCTCGTGCGAGCGAAGGAGATGAATGTGTCATTTTAGTTAGATTAGTTTCGTATCTTTTTTTCATTTCTGCGCAGCGTCGTGTTCCTTCATCTTCCACTTTGCATTCATAGGCTGGGTTATGGAGCATTCATAAATATGCATGAGAAATGAGATTATTTTTCCCACAATTTGATCTACATTTGATTAACGAGGAGGCGTTGTTTCTTGTGCTTGGTGGACATCTTGTTTTTGCCTGGGGTTGGTGGTTTGTGTGCGTTTGTTGTATGTGTGTGTATGGGGGGTGGGGGGGTGGGGGGGGGGGTGGAAATGGACGGTAGGTCGGGAGCTTTAGGATTTTGAGGATTGAAGGCATGACTAGCTGAATCGGGACAGAAATGGAAAATACCCCGCCACACACCTGATACATTTATCACTTCAAAAGGTGTGGGGATTTTTTTTTTTTTTTTTATTTTTGCATCGAACGAGAAAAAGATACATGATGATGAGTGCCCCACTCGGGACAAAGAATTTTTCTTTCTCGTATGTGGCACCGTTCATTCGGGCCGATCGTCGGGGGTTTTCTCCGGCTTCCTCCCCCTCTGCTTTGGGAATGTTCAGCCCACCAAATTTGAAAAATAAATGCAATTCTAAATTCCGAAATTTAAATAGCTGAGCTGACCCTTCGCACCACGTGATTGTAATGTGTTTATGTCCAGAGTGTGAGAGAATGCGTGTGATTCACGTGAGCGTGCGTGTTGGGTTCAGTTCGCGGCGCTTTGAGCCGATTCATGAAATTGGGTAATCGCCTATACGATATTCATCATTATTATTATCATTATTATTATGATGGAGACTTGGTGCAGCACACGGCTCCACCCTAAGTGAGTGCTCACGGCGCTTAGGGAGAGACTAAAAGAAAGATAGTGTAAAAGGAGAGAGAGAGAGAGAGAGAGAGAGAGAGAGAGATACATGTTGACAGAACAATGAGCTGTGAACGTATGAGCCTTTTAGCGTGTTACTTTCAAAAGCAGACGTGGCATCGCGTGAATTGATGCCATTTGCATCGTTTAGTAGCTCTATCATTCCCTGGGCGCAATTTTTTAAAAAAATCCCAACATAAAGAGAATTACTTTGGCCTTAAGGAATACGTATCATCGCGGGCCCGTATCTCTGTGATGCGTTTCCATCTAGTTTTCCGATGGATGTTTTCGTTCAAAAGGTTTTACCAGGCACAGCACGAACCGGGTAAATATGACAGCGAGTTGTCAATCTGTAATGAAAACAGCCTCACTCTTTGGCGGACTGAAGGCTTCTTTTTTTTTTTTTTTCAAAACCGATTGCCTTGGAGCGTTGGCATTTCTGATTTGACATTAAACGTTGTGTTGGTCGCGCCATGGTCTAAAACAATGCAGAAATTGTGGATAAATCGCTTTGTTTGTCTTCGTGGCCAAGCTCTGAGCTTGCCCTTACATCGCCCGCGGGAATGTGTTGACTTTGCTAATCTGTTGCTGGAGGCGAGATGTTTTGTAAGGTCACTAATGGACATTCTGGTTTGAACAAAACAAAAGTTCTAAATGGATGAAAACGAACTTTTCCCATGAAAGTTTGCACTGCTGCAGCTGTAAGGAAAGAAGCAAAACCAGTTTCATTGAAAGGGAAATATTTACTTCTGTGCTTGATTCATCTTTTAACATATTTTATTTTCGTTCGGGGCAGCGTTCTAAACTATTTGCTTGAGCAGTTTAGCATACGGGAATTGTATACTTTGTCCCGCTGGCGTGACCATGAGGTCTCCCCCCCCCCCCCCGTCGAATAGTAATGCGCACTAATACTCGAAGTGTACCGCGTGAAATGGGGAATAGCTCTCAGATTCTCCGTAAACATTACATACATGTACCTTATTGTATCGGAGTGTGCAAATTCGCGTGATCGAAGAAGTGCGGTGATCTGCAATTTATGACGAGTGACTAACCAGAGTGTATAGGATAAAACCTATGCGCGCCGAGAGAACGCTTTTGTGAAGCGGGGTCCGAAAGTTTGTCCGTTCTCCGGGCATTTTTTGTTTTGTTTTGTTTTTGTTCTTCACTTCTTGTGCGCCACTACCGCTCCGATTCGCAAACAACCGGCTCCAAAGTTCGGGAGTGCAGTTACGGCGTCTGTGTGCGAAGAAATGGAAGATGGCTTCAATCCATCATGTGTACCTCAGGCACATTTGGTCGTAGTATCCACGAAGGCTGAGCACTTCAATTTCCCAGTACAAAAAGAGAAGAAAAAAGAAAAAAAAAGAGCAACTTCTCCTTTTCAAATGCCTACAGCAAGGAAAGCCTCAGAGGCAGGAAATGTAATCCCATCTTTCAGCGTTTTCCGTGGAGCCAGGCGGCTTCAGTATCGCGCAGTACATTTTATCGCACAGAAGCAAACATTTCGACCTGCATCATATTCAAATCTTTTCCCTGCGTCAATTTGCAGTAAGTGACAGTGATATTCGGTAAACATGCTCGCCGGCTAAAATCGATGCTAGCCGCCTGTATTGTGCACGCTACTCGCTTGTCCGGGCGTGTTTTTGATAGCCACGTCAAATTGACAAAATCGTCGTTAAATGCTGTGTCTCCTGGGTGAGTTTTTTTTTTTTTGGTCCCCCCCCCCCCCCACACACGCACGCACGCACGCACGCACGCACGCACAAACACACACACACACACACACACACACACACACACACACACACACACACACACACACACACACACACTCACACACACACACACACACTCACTCACTCACTCACTCACTCCTCCCACCCTGCACATTCAGAAATGGTAAGCAATGGAAAACGTGTCTGCAGACCGTTTGCTTTCTGCTGCGTTCAGTGGACGGATCTGGTCGGACTATTCCCGTGTTTACTAGCCGTCACAGTAGGACGCCCCCCCCCCCAATCCCCCCTCCTCCACCGCCCTCCCCCTGCTACTAAACTAGGATTCGACACGGTGTGGAAGTGCAGTAACCGTCTGAGTGTAACGAAAAGAACATAAGAATCCATACTCCATTTTGAGTGGCGGAGGGGTGTGTGTGTGTGTGTGTGTGTGTGTGTGTGTGTGTGTGTGTGTGTGTGTGTGTGTGTGTGTGTGTGTGTTTTAACGCCTTTTTCCACCACATAAGGGCGATATCAAAGACGGAGCAGCGAGAGAGAGAGAGAGAGAGGGGCCAGCACAAATATTTGGCCCTAGCTGGGAATCGAACCCACGAGACTCGAGCATTGAAAGTCCCACGCTCTACCGCTCGGCTGTCGCGGCTCCCCATTTTGAGTGATGCAGTGTGGGTAAGTTCTGCCATGACGAACCCAAACACTGGTACTTCGTTCCAGTTCCTTCTGCTGTTTTGTTCCTTGTGACTCTGAGCATTTATTTCCAAAACGTTGGTTTTATCAGCCCAACAAAACTGTGCGCGGAGGTGCGGATTTCCACAGATACCCTAGATTAAGATAGCGCAGCAATACCGCTGACAGAGTATCAGCAAAACAAATACATGTAACGCGGGTGATTTGCTACATTGCCGATTCTTGTTTTTTTTTACGTACACACGCTTCAAGATTTGCCTGCAGTTGACTGTTAGTTCGCTGCCACGAAAGAGACTGGCTGACTATGTTGATAGTACGATGAGACATGTCTATCACTCGAGAGTTGACGGCAGTCGCTAAATTCGTGTTACTGTGGAGTTACCAACACTCGCTAAAATCGTGTGACAGAGTTGACAGCACTCGCTAAAATCGCCTGACCATAGAGTTAAGTAGAGTTAATAACACACGCTGAAGTCGTTTGACCACAGAGTAAAGTCGATTTAAGAACACTCGCTAAAACTAGTCTGACCATAGAGTTACTGTAGTGGTCAGAAACGTGTATTGACAGACAGGCGTACGAACACGAGTATAATGGATCTATGGAAGAGGATGTTCGATTAAAAATTCAACAGGGTTATTTTTGTTGTTGTTGTTGTTGTTATTGTTATTTTTTCTCCAACTTTACTGTTTCCGCAAATGCAAACAGCAAAGGTCAGTAAACAACTGCCTAAAGTCCGTTTGCGTTAGACTGTCACGTGACACACACACACACACACACACTCTCTCTCTCTCTCTCTCAGAGCTGCATATCTTCATTGACAATACCGCGACGTTTGAAACGATTCGCGATGTACCTTATTCTGATTCTTATAGGAAGATGAAATGCCACGGAGCCGCCATACCCTTCCTGCCAGGTACACCTTTCGCCATTGATCCCGGCTAATGCGTGCATGCAAACACTATCGATATTTGAAGGACAAGGACATGATTCATCCGTCAAGTTGACGTCTATCAAATACTAACGCAGACGTCGATGTTTTTAACGTTGTTTCTGGTGTCTGCGCACTCATTGCTGGACTTGTTGACGCCGTAGTGGAATAAAGATCGGAAGCTGTTTTTCGTGGGATTGTTCGGAGATTGATTTTTTGGGGGTTTTTTTTATATCTTTTTTTCCCCCCGTGATATTGATAGCGATGAGTCGTCAGAACGGATACAGACAGACAGACAGACAGCGATACAAGACTTCTATTCACTCCGACTGCAGCTATGTTGTTGGTTGGGAGAATGGGTCCCGGCATCGTAGTGTGGGTATTTGTTGTTATCGTTTTGAAGGAGGTGTGTGGGTGCAGGCCTATTCGTGAATGCACACACACACACACACACACACACACACACACACACACACACACACACACACACACACACACACACACACACACACACACACACACACACACACACACACACACACACACACACAGAGCTGCAGGCGCAGTCAGGAAATCTGTACTTGTCTCGTATCGATATGTTGTCGGCGGAAAGAATGGGTATTGGCATCTCTTGTCTGTGTGTGTGTGTGTGTGTGTGTGTGTGTGTGTGTGTGTGTGTGTGTGTGTGTGTGTGTGTGTGTTGTCGTTTTGAAGGAAGTGTGTGGGCAGGTTTCGCACGTAGATGCGTCATAGACTTTGCAGCCTACGCATTTTTTTGTTTGTACGTCAAACGTAAGCAATTTGCAGAATTGTACATTCATATTTGACAGGCAGATTCGACATACACTTCTGTATATATATGTATATAGAAACCGGAAATGAGTTGCTTTTGTTGGCGTTCCTGGGATCAACACCCTAAGGGTCCACCCATTGGATAAAAGGATTATGTGTGTGACCTTTTTTTCAAGTGCCTCGCCACGTGGGCAGCACTGACTCTGTTGTGGTGCATTGTTATGCTAGGAGTTTTATCATTGCTGAACACAATCCCCACGTAACAGTGATAGCAATAACAATATTTTGCTGTAGCCTCACATTTTTTATTTTTATTTTTTAAACCAGTGTCAGCAATGACAAAAACCGTCGCGCGATTCGCAGAAGATAATGAGTGACTCAATAACGTTTGGAGTCCTAGACCGGCTCTGCTTGTGCCGAGGAATAGATCTGAAACACTCACATTGTCGTCATTTCCGTCGTGACGTAATTGTCAAAGAGACCGGAAAACAACACCCACGCGCATATATTTCATTCAGAAGCATTGTTTTTCATGCCAAAACTTTGGAGCAAACTTGTCTTGTTTGTGTAGCATGTTTTTAAAGGGCCTAACGCTACCATTTTAATGCTCACAGATTGTTTTCAGCTGTTTACGTGGTATCTATCATCACACCACATAGACACCTGGACAGTGACAGCGTCTGTAATGCTGGCACTGAGCCGACAGAAGCGTACTCGATGACGCGGTGACCACACTGAGCGATCCAGTAGTGTAACAACAGTCGTAGAAGTTGAATGTTCGACCGCTCGCGCAGAGTGTAAACAACACTGTCTCGCGGTAAGAGCTGTACTAATCATCAAGACTCAGTATTTCGAGCGCACGCACAGGCGCACTCACGAGCGAAACATAAGTTGGCTTAAAGGTGGAATTAGCCCTTGTAACCTTTCAGTATTAAATAAAGATGATGATGATGATGATGATGATGAGTATTGTTTAGGCGCTATACCCAGTTTCATGAATCGGCTCAAAGCGCCGCGAGCTGATCCCAACACACACGCTCACGCGAATCACACGCACCCTCTCACACACTGGACATGAGCACATTACACTCCCGTGTTGCGAAGGGTCAGCTCAGCTAGTTAAGTTTCGGAATTTAGATTTGCATTTATTTTTCAAATTTCGTGGGCTGAACATTTCCAAAGCAGACTTTGTTTACCCCATAGCGGTCCAGGGTCTCAGGCATATCTGATCTTTGGAGTAAACGTTTTCAGCCAGTTTGTCAAATGTCAAGCCGATGACTTCAGTGGGTTCGTAGTTTCATGATACCGATACTAGTGATACTGATAGCTTCCGTCGAGTACGACACTGACTGGCGAAACGGTGTATCAACGAGAAACACGGTCGGTGAACCGTCAGGTCACTCCCCCTTACTTCAGCATGAGGGTCAGTCAAAATGGCTGGGAGTGTTTCCCGTGCTAGTTCGATTTTTAAAAAACGTCACGACGACATAGAAGACATACGCAAACGAGCGGAATTGGAGTTTCGCCGGAAACACTACGGACCGTCTCAGTTACCCCCCCCCCCCCCCTCCCCGTGTTCAGTTCTGTTTCCGCCACAGTGGCACCAATCGACCAGCGACTATTTCTGCACAGTCATCCCTCCATTCTTTACTCGCGTCTTGGGAGTGGTCCTTGTAGGAAGTTCAAGTTGCCGCCAGCGTATCCACCGTAGACCAGTTCTATGGTGATCCGCGAAAAGGGCATAAGTGCTTTTCAGTTTCAAGCTACATAGGCCCTTTAAACAAACAAACAAGAAGAAAAAAACCGGTAGATTTCTGCCAGGAAAAAAGCCACTGTCTTTCGACTTCCACTTTGAACAGACACTTCATAACGATCGGACTGGCCTTTTGAATACAAAAGGAGTCTTGAGGGATTGCCCTTTCTCAATTAACCACTTAACCGCCACGGCTTCTTCCGCGACCAGAACGAGACCGCTCGACAGGTAAACGGATAAACTTCAAAGGCGCGTGACCTGCTGGCTTTTGTTTGTCCTTTTGATACCACAAGCGGCTCTTTGGGGCCTCATCCTTCCTTCAGCTGTCCACCTCTTCCGCAAACGAGGGGAGTGGTTTTAGAGGATGGAATCGATGAATCTATGGGTGGGGGTTGTTCTGGATGGGGATGGGGGGGGGGGGGGGGGGTGGGACGAGGTCGATGGGAGGTCGTAGTAGTAGTATAATGCCAAGTAACCCCCCTTGCAAGGACGACCCCGCGGGATTCTCCGCGCACGCAGAAACTGGACCTCACACAAGTTTTTCTTCTTCTTTGTTTTGCGCTCGCGTAGAATGGATGGTGGACTATTGTTTTCCGTGGACTGTCTAGTGTGCCTGTGTCTGTCTGTCCGTGCTTGCGCGGCTCTGAACCCTAAGTACTCACTCACCCCTTCTCGTCCTTAGTTAGAAATCAACCGTAAACTGTTGCAGTGGTTATATCTGTCAAATCACAATGTACTGCAGTCAAATGCACGCCTTGAACACCCGTGGAACTAGATGTGTTTGAGGGTCCACCATTTGAAGCTCATTCCTTGAGAACAGTAATTGAAGACCTGAGGAAGACGGTTTCAGTTTGCAGCGGCAGCAGAACTTAGATTGTGACACAACGGTAGGCGAAGGACACAAATACACAGAGCCTCAAAATGCCTATATATTCCTCAGGCATCATAGTGACTAGTCACCCTTAAAAATGCTTCAGTCTAGAAACAATTACTGCCATGTACAGACCATTAAAAAGCACGCATCTGACAGGTGTTAATAAAACTGAATATCTCCTTTCTGCTCAGGCCTCACCGGAGTAATGCACGTCTACTTTCGTTTTAAATCAAAGAGGCAGTTCATACAAATCCGCTTGTCTCACTTGTGTCCCACCTCTGTGCAAAAAATCCCAGTTTCACTGGCAGCTTGCCTCTTTTTGTAACCGCCTGCCACCGTGATCTACATTATACAAAAATCACGAAAATCACATTTTTCATTGACAATAAAAATCACTACAGACTAGCACAGTCGCCAAACAGGGTATCTCAAACAAGCACCAAACATGACCCCACGGTCATTTTGTGTCCTTACGCCTGTATGATACTTCAGTCTGGTGGACCTTCAGTGGCTGGACGGTTCCATGCTGAGAGAGTTCCGCACGCCAGTTTTATGGTGCCGGATGGTGCCAGACCCCTCCATCTGTCTTCCAGATCCTCTGTAACTGCTAGTCCGTCACCCTTCCACTCATCACAGGCTTTAGCCTGAAGGTGTACTGAATCACAGCTTCTTTTGCTGTCTGGCTGCCTCCTCAGATCTTTGTCCAATGAGCCTAGCCTCTTGTTTTGGCCACCGTAAGTCCTTAAGATCATCTAACAAAGCTTAGGAACTTCGTCGACCATTTTGGGCTTAGCCCTGCAGGCGTCTGCGACAGTTTCTTTTTATCCTGTCAGACAGACGTTTTTCTTCTCTGTTGGATATTTTCCTTTTGGGCTACGTAAGCTGTTTGGCTTCCCAATAGGTAGATGAGACTGCCTCGGAGAGGGGCGGGAGGGGATTGGGGGGGGGGGGGGGGGGCTGTGGAAGTAAATCACAGTGCACGTGGTGCGATCAAGGGTTAAAGGGTTGCAAAAACTTTATTAGCACAGACATAGTCGCCTTAAATAATCGAATGATTTTTTTTTAAAAACCTTGTTCGACAAGTAACGTTCGACATCTTCGATGCGTTTGAAGAAATCTAAAACCTGATGTCCCCTGAAGTAGCCGTAGGCGAGGGTGCCTGAAGAATTGTAATTCCGACTAAGAACAATAGTCTATTTTTCGGTTTTAGTTCGTGTCGTAGGCGCGGGCACACCTTCAGACACCTGCCCAGCCTTAGTGGCGCTCTAGAGCGCGATTTCTCTTCCCCCCCCCACCCCACCCCCAAAACACACACACACACACACACACACACACACACACACACACACACACACACACACACACACACACACACCACACAAACAAACAAACAAAAACAACCCCAAAAACAAACCAAAAAACAAAACAAAGAAACAACAACGAAAAAACAACCCCAAACACAAACAAAACAAATAAAAACAACAACAACAACAACACAAAAAACACAAAAACAACAACAAAGCATGCCGTTATTGGAAAGGGCAGACAACAAGAAATGCATCTGTGCTGTAAAGTAACGGGAGTGACTTGCCCCGGCGTCCGTCAAAATTTGGACCACGACCTTCAAGATTTTACGGTTCCGTCCTTAATAACTTTTCAGTTTGTGACGATTTGCTGATGCGTGCTAAGGCAGAGTCGGTCAGAGGAAAATTGATGTCTGGGGGAAGAAGAGGGAGGGGTGGGGGGGGGGGAGAGGGAAGGATCTCTTTCTCGTGCCTAACGGAGATAGCTTTTACGCTTTAATGTCTGGTCGGCCATCGGGCCGTTCTGTCTACGCAGCCAATTGAATTTTGTCTTGTCTTTCACGAATGTCTTTGTAGGTGGTTACATCCCGCGGTTTATTTCCATCCAGATGCGTTTCCCTGATACGCGGAATGGCCTTTCACGGCTTTTGCCATCAAAGTCGAATTGCCCCCCCCCCCCCCCCCTTCTTATTTTTACCGGCGACAAGCAGGTTTTACTGTCAGTTCGTTTACACCCGGCGCCCTGTCTTGTTATCAATACCACGCCTCCCTCTTTATCAGACGACATAGGACGATAACAGGGAGCCGCTCGCTCGCAGAATAAAGACATCAACATCATCATCATCATCATCAAAGTTCGTGTGGTGGTTGTTGACCGTGGGGTCGCGGGCGAGAAGAAAGTGGTCCTGGGGGTTATTGAGTATGGCCGGGAGTGCTTACAGTGCTGCTGTTACGATTCAAAACAAGATTTAATGCATTTCGTACCGCGCACGAGTATCCCACGTTTTTGACTCTTTTTCGGTTTTGGCCTTCTAATGCTCGGGTCGTGAGTTCGATCCCGGCTGGGGCCAAATATTTGTGCTGGCTTTTTCATCGTTGCCCCGTCTTTGATATCACCCTATGTGGTGGAAAAGGACGTTAATCCCCCAAACACCCACCCCACCCACCCTTTTTCGGTTTTGGCCCTGTATGCGACATTCATTGTGAAGCAGGAAGATGCCCCGACAAAATGTGCATCTCAGAATTTAATCAAGACGCCCTATAATGGCACAGTGCTTCAATTCAGACAATGTTTAACCCTTAGCAAAAGTTGACCAGCGTAAATGGATTGATTGAATCGTCCTCAAAACTTTCCAATCAAAGTAGCAACAGCCCCCCCCCCCCCCCCAAAAAAAAAAAAATAAATAAAAATAAAATATAAAAATAAAAATAAAATAAAATAAAAATAAAAAAATAAATAAAAAATAAAATAAAAAATAAAAATCCGCTATTTAGACTTACTCCCTCTGTCGGGGTCGAGAAGAAAGTATTAGGATATCTAAATGTGTCTTCTGTGATGTTGCTTTTATCTGGCCTGTACGATAGGTGGGGGTGAAAAGAAGCATTCCGCTACTGGTGGTATCCTTGGCCCGTGAATTTTCTGACGGGTCTGTGTACCTGGCGCTTATCTGTTTCACGATACTGGGCCAGATCGAGTTGTTTGTGGAAAGAGGCGTAATGATAAGCGATGCAATTCTTCTTCTTTTCAGTTGATGTGAAGGTTTTGTTTTTCATGGTGGAGTTTATGCTGTACTTTCCTGGCTATAGCATAGTGTAGTTCTTGCAGAGTGTGTCAGATCAAGTGATAAGCTGAGTCCATGAGTGTCTGGTGAACTGTTTCCGGACGAACGGCCGCGTAATTATGCGGCCTTACCGCGCACATCGATTTCAGACGAACAGCCGCATATAATTATGCGGATCGTGATTTTGTGTGTGTGTGTGTGTGTGTGTGTGTGTGTGTGTGTGTGTGTGTGTGTGTGTGTGTGTGTGTGTGTGTGTGTGTACAACATGACTAAGAACAAAGATATTCAAGTTTGAAAGTTGAAATTTCTGCAGTAGCTGCATAAACATGTCACTAAAGTACCCTGAAAATTTCAAGTCTGTATCTTTTTCTGTTATATTTTTATGAGTTTTTTTTTTTCTGAACCTCGTGCACTCGTGAACCAATCAAGCCTCGTTCCGGGGTGAGTCGCACCCACCAGGAGAGTGTGTGGAGACTTGATGCTCCCGTTTTATCCCACCTCAACCACCTACAGTGCTGCCAATATCGATACAAATACACGTATTACCCTGTGAAACGAACCTGAGATTCCGTGAGTTTTGCAAATTACGAAAATGTCGTCTACGTGTCTGTCGCCATCATCGAATAAGAAGCCCAGAAATTTCACAATCTACCTGTCTCTGACCCCACACTGTTCCCACTATGTCTAACTCTATAAATCTTTCGCTATGGAGCTTCTTACAAAGTTCACCCACAGCTAAATGTGGCTCATCGGCCTTAATCTGGTGAACTTTCTCCCTGGTATTTCCGTGTTCGTCCACATTAGGTTACTGTATCGAGACGCACTGTATCGAGACGCTCACGGGGTTGGGGGCGGGGGGGGGGGGGGGGGGTGTACTCGAGATGGCTGGTGTGTGTCCGGTGCTAATCCGATTTAAAAGCTTCCACGATCGCTCTGTTCCACACAGACGTATGTCTGAAATATGAGTATCCGTACGTCATTGCAGTGGTAGTGTATGTTGTTTGGTCGATAAGCGGCCAGTTCAAACCGAAAACCGCTGGAAACACTCGGTGCTACTCACGTTTGAAGAATGGAAACACTCGTTGCTACATGTACTGGCTGATCAGTAGCACCGAGAGTACAGCTTTGTACACGGAAGTTTACAAATTGAAAAAAAAGAAGAAAACAAAACAAAAAACCCAAAAACACTGGTAGTAAACAAGGACAATACAAGTCCACGTTTCGCTGCATAAGTTGCGTCATGACAAAAACAGATGGGACATAACTCCAACAAACAAAGGACAACTCTAGACTCTGACCTCACACTCACTCTCTCTCTCTCTCTCTCTCACACACACACACACACACACACACACACACACACACACACACACACACACACACACACACACACACACACACACACACACACACACACACACACACACACACACACACCACCACCACCACCCCCCTACCTTCTAACTTCCCCGGACATAAAACCGTAGG
>JACVVK020000002.1:752500-797500 GCA_018292915.2 Batillaria attramentaria
TCGTCGGTGTAACTTTGTAATGCTATGCTCACCAGGAGGGCGCGGTTTAGTGTCCCCTTGTAACCCTGTAATGTTATGCCGACTTTACAAATGATTCCGTCGCTGTTTACCCTCAAGAAACTGTAAACTGAAGACTTGATTTATTTCTCCTGTCGGAAATGGAACTTTGCGAAAGTGCATATATGTGTCATAAACTTGAATTAAATCGGATTGGATGTATGTTGTTTCTGATAGATTGTCCCCATCGTCAGATACATCTGTTCACAGCTCTGCTGCAGTCGTAGTGGTTGATTTCAACGGGCCAATCCCATCTCTGCTAAAGCCAACTTATGTTTTGGGACAGTTTCGCTCGTGAGTGCGCCTGTACGCTCGAATTACCGTGACTCTGTCTTGGTGATTAGTGCAGCTGTTAATGAGAGACAGTGTTGTTTACACTGTGCGCGAGCGGTCGAACATTCATCTTCTATGACTGTTGTCAAACTACTGGGCCCGTACGTAAAACTCGAGGTTAATTTAACCCACGGCTACGGGCCTAACCTAGACTAGGACAAAAGAAACCTTAAAACAAACTTAAACCCGCTTCCTGATAATAAAAACAAACAAACAAACAACAGAAAATTTAACCCTAGAGCTAGTTTAGTTCGAGGTTAGACTCTAACCATGGACCCTAAATAGATGTTATGTACGTCCTTGCTCTAACTTACTAGTAGTCTAACCCTGGGGTGAACTCCCTAACCCCGACTTTTACATGCGGGCCCTGGTTGTGTCCAGTATCGCACCAGCTGGGCGAAGCCAAAGCGCAGTACCCCGTGGCAGTGTGGTTCCTTACTCGACCTTGTACATGTATCTTGGTTTTCTTCGTTTGCGCGCGGGGAGCCGGGGTGGTCGAATGGTAGAGCGTTGGACTTCTAATGCTCGGGTCGTGAGTTCGATCCCGGCTGGGGCCAAATATTTGTGCTGGCTTTTTCATCGTTGCCCCGTCTTTGATATCCCCTTATGTGGTGGAAAAGGACGTTAAACCTCCAAACACCCACCCCCACCCTCTTCGTTTGCGCGGCCATCAATCGTCAGTGTGTTGCAATCGGAGCACTACTACTGTCTAGGATTGACTATTTCGAACACTGAGGTGGGGTCACAAGGGCAAGACACAGTGTTCCAAAACAGAAGTATCTCTAAATAAAAGATAAGGAAAGAGTAATTATTGACCCCTCATGGGGAAATTAAACATCGGGTAAAACCTAGTAAAGGTAAGAATAATACCTTTAAAGCCAAAGTGAGATTAAAAAAAGTAGTTTTGATCAATAGGCGGGATGACATCCCTGTAGAAGAGTGCGATGCATTGCGAAATCATTCCTGTTAAATTGTAGAAATGTTGCAATAACATCAGCTTTCAGTGTTACGCAGTTGCTGCAAGAAAGCTTCCTCTGATAATTTCACAGTAAATCAACGCCACATTGTGACCAGCCACTGGCGATATGTAAAACACATTGTGTTGTGAATTGTATCTGGAGTTTTGATTCAGCAACCAAGCACAGACAGATAAAATTCGCAGTAATCGACAACCACGCTTTGATTGATAAGTAAAAAAAAAAAAATCTTGCTAAAGTTTTTCATTTGATAACGAAATACTAAGCGGACTTCAACAATATATATCCTCCGCTGCGATTGCACAGCAATTTTCCCTCCTTTATCCGAAGGAGAGGAAAGGCGGGAGACGGGAAGTGATTGGAATCGCGTTTTCATGGCGGTTGATTGATGTTCCGAACAAGCCGGTCCACGCATCCTTTTCTTTCTTCGCGCGCTGAGGCAAAAATTACAAAATCGAAATGGCCTCTGTAAGCCAAGCTGCTCCGGTGGGTGCTGAGTTACCTGTTTACAACGTCGTTTGATTACTTGCGCGGCCGGTGAAGCGTAGTTATCAAAAGTATTTAGCGGCTACGGTTGCCCGATAAGTATTTCTAATCATGTAAAGTGAGGGATCCGATCCGGTGGGGGGGGGGGGGGGGTGAAGGTTGGGTGGGTGGGATTGTGGGGAGGGGACATATAGAATGAAATTACTAGCGCTTGAAGGGTATATATACATGTATAGACTTGATCAGCACGGGGTGTGGCGTCCGCGGGACTGGTTTTCCGGAGATTTATCGCTGGTAACGGATGCGTGCGGATCGGAGATAAAGAATTGCTTCTGTCTGCGTGCGCGGAAGAAAATGTAATGAATACATAATAATGTGGTAACTGGGCACGTTAACTGCTTCCTGGAACAGGATAACATGTCTGCAAATTATGAAAATAAAACACAACTAAATGAGGGGGAAGGGAAGGGGTGGAGATGGTATGTGTGTGTGTGTGTGTGTGTTGGGGGGGGGGGATGGGGGCAGGTTGAACTAGAACAAAAGACAACTCAGGGATGCCCACCCACCCCCCCCCCCCCCCAAAAAAAAAAAAAAAAAGAGAGAGAGAAAGAAGTTAGCTTTTGATTTTTTTTTATATATAGTTTACGGCAAATTTACAGACATGACAACGATGTTAAGTAAAAGAAAAGAGGACACCAAAAACAACGAAGATATTTAAAAAAAAAATTACACAATAAGACAGAAGGACAAAACCAAAAGTATTGGAAAAATGGAACTGAACAGATTATATAACATAGAACTGAACGTCTGATGTCAATACAACCAAAACCCTCCCCAGCACGCTGGAATAGTTTTGATGCCTTTAAAAGGGTCAATTTACACAACTGTTTAAATGCGCTTACTCAGATCAAACCGCGGCTAGTGCTCTGAAAAGCTCAGTCGCGGGAAATAGCAGTCGCTTAAATCAAATGCTTATGCAGCCTTTCTTGCAGTCTTACCACAAAAAATACCTCTTTGTATTATCAAGACAGAAAAGACACGCGTTTGACCTTTCTTTATCCGTAGTGTACACTTTCCTGGTTTAATTTACATGCAAAGAAAAACCTCTTGCTTGGCGAAGAGCTCAGGTTTATTGAGTTTCGCTGGAAGAAAGGCTGGATGGTCGACTCCAGACCTGGCCTGCATCACAGTCTAGCTTCGGCGCCTCGGGGGAGGTGTAAATATTTGCAGTTGATATTTCCAGGCGATGAATATTGTAACAGGATCTTGGTTTCCAGCACAAGCAGATTATGGCGACCCTTTAAACCAGACTTACAATGACTGTCACGACGCCCGAGTAACGGAACATGAAGCTGATGAAAAATTTACGCGTAGTCCTTGCAGAACTTTGTGGAAGACAAAGGTTTTTGTTTGTTTGTTTGTTTGTTTTTCTTTGGTTGTTGTTGTCTGTTTTGCGGTGTGTTTTGTCCAAGAGAATAGTCGCATAGGAAAGTTGTTTGCTCGTTGGTTTTTAGAGTTCTGGGGTCTGATGCATGAAAAGACAATAGACTTGACTGAGACTTTGCTCTAGTCTTAGACTTATTATGTCGGGGCTGTCATTAGCGTTTATCCCTGGAGTAGTGGTAGGTTTTCCTTACTGTCCGCTTTTGGATTTCTTACTAATCTGTTAGTCTCAGCTTAGTCAAGCCAGTGTCGGACTTATCCCTAGTCTCACTACTTGCGTCAGACCCCTGGTTTATGTTCTGGGAGATTTTGCTTTCTGAACTGTTATTGTGTTTTATATAGGTTAAGGCGGTGTTGAGACTTCCTTATGTATGCTTTTCTTCACATTTACATTGCGGAGTTTTGATGAGGGGCGTATTTTAAGAATGCATTGTAAAGATTGTTTCTTTTTTTTCCTTTTGAAAGTAAACTGAAGGATTTGGTCTTGTCAGATGCTGTGTAAGTACAGTAACAAGACTGAAAATCACAACTTTTTTCGTTATTTTATTTTCCCAAACATCCCTCCCCCTCCCCCAAAACAAACAAAAAAAACAAAAAAAACACCAAAACAACAACAAACAAACAAAAACAAACAAACAAAACAAATACCAGCGACAAAAAGCAACAAACAAACAAACCAAACAAAACCAACAACAAAATGAACAAACAAAAACACATTGCACTATAACGGCCGCTATTTTTTTGTTTGTTTTGTTTTTTTGTTCTATTTTCGCACACAGGGGAAAAATGATTCCATAGTCATGCCATGACGTACATTGCGTAACGCAGCACCTGCTTCACCAAAAAAGAGAACCCGTGTCTTTCCCACGTACACACGCGTTTTCCCCCCCGTCAGGTGTAATCGCAGGTAGCGGAGTGATAGTTGTGACAACTGTCAGATAATCTATACAGATCTCATGCTTCGCTGATGTTCGTGCGGTGGCAGCATCGTGTCAGCTTTGTCTACAGCGTTTAGTGTTTTTGCTATACACGCACTTAGTTTAGTTTCCTGCGTCTGTGGTATGAAGGGGCGATGTGGATGGGTGGTGTATGTATGACGTACAGCTCTTGGTTTGCGAGGTAAATAGATCACGTGGGACAGGGTAGGGGTGCGGGGGTGGGTGGGTGGGTGGGTGGGCGGGTGTTTGGGAGTTTAACGTCCTTTTCCACCACATACGGGTGATAGCAAAGACGGGGCAACGATGAAAAAGCCAGCACAAACATTTGGCCCCAGCCGGGATACGAACTCACGACCCGAGCATTAGAAGTCCGGTGCGGGGGTGAGGTGTGTATGTGTGTTTGTAAGATTGTTTTTAAAAAATGATGAAGTAATAAATTAATTTATGTTGGGTTCTTTTGAGTGATGGTGTAAAATTCTTTCCTCAAAAACAGAAAAAGATTAATTAATGAATTTGTTTTACTTTTGTTTCCTTATGAAAGATGGTGTACAATTGATTAATTAGCGACTTTATTTAGTTTTGTTTTCTTTTGAGTGATGGTGTGCTGTATACACCTTTCAGGATGATCAAAATAACCCGCAGGTCGGTGTTGTGTTGCATGCTGAGAATGCCCAAAACCATTCATGATAAAGGCATAGCTTCAGACGATGACTACTGTTACGTGCAAAAACACTTCTGACAATACACTTGAACCACAAATATATCCATTAACTTCAGCATTCTTAACTAAGAACTCTGTTGTTGAAAATACTTTCAAACACATACATACTGCGCTTGGAGAGAGAGAGAGAGAGAGTAGCTTGACTGACCTGAGACGAAAGGATTTGTCTCATAAGATGCACACACGGAGACTAAACCAAGTTTACGACCATCCCAGGGACCAAACGGCAATGCACACCGATGGTAGTCCCGACGTAGTAAACCTGAGAGTAGGAGTTTAGCCTCAGAGTCAGACTAGTCTAGGCTAGTTTCATGCGTCAGACCCCTGAGCTGCAGTTAAAAAACTTGTCAGAGTGTGATGAAGTGATGGGTGCTTGATCAGACAGGTGATTCAACACTCACTCAGTGCCATAGTAGAGCGTAACTTACCAGTGTAGTGCTCTCTCTCTCTCTCTCCCTCTCTCTCTCTCCACAGAAAGCTGCAGGGTCCCCCTTTTCTGGCTTGATAACAGCTCCGCGGAGACGGGCTAATACCTTCAAAATGGATTTTGTCTTTTTCGGTTTTCCATCCTTCAGTGGTTGGAGATGCAGGCAGGAGCACAAGGCAGACCGAATCGGGAGGGCAGGGCTGGTGGTGGTGGTGGTGGTGATGGCGGGGAAAGAGTGTGTGTGTGTGTGTGTGTGTGTGTGTGTGTGTGTGTGTGTGTGTGTGTGTGTGTGTGTGTGTGTGTGTTGGGAGGGGGAGGGGGTGAAGAAGAGTAGCTAGCAGTTGTAGGATTGGAAGTTTCAGTGCTCAGTTCTTGTGCTTCCGTATTAAAGGATATCGGTGCGGGAAATATACTGGTCGTTTTGTTGTTGTTGTTGTTGTTGTTGTTTTGCACGGGGATGAGGCGGGGGTAGGAACTGGGATGTCAGTAGAACAGGATGGGTTTCAGCTCAACAATCAACTTGACTCGACTACCTTGTTTAAAAAAGTAGAAGCTTTTTTCTTATCGTTACTCCGCCAGCGAACCCGTGAGAGAGAGAGAGAGAGAGAGAGAGTCTGGTCAGATGAAATTTTAGACGCAGATACACTCAATCGATTATTTACGTGAAATAATCCGATTTTAATTTTCAGATGGTATTTCTTTTTTTGTGTGTGTGTGTTTTAGATCTTTCCGTGTTTACACGTTCTCCTCTTTGGGGCATTCGCGAACTCATCAGATATGAATGGAAAGCCAAGGCAAGAAAGTGAGGGAGGAAGGGGGGGGGAGACTCGGGGGGGGGGGGGGGGGATGTCAGTGCACACTCGAACGTTTTGTTGATGCGCCCATAAAAAGGGGGATATTCCATTCGGTTCTGTTTGCTTTCGGGAAGGCAGTACTGGTACAGGGCTTTGTGAATCTTTGGAGAGAGAGAGGGGAAAAAAAGGCTCTGACTTGACTGCACAAACGAGCTGTCGATCTGTGCAGTAGTGTTCCGGGGTTGTAGGCGGCCCACACATGAAGAGGAAGGTGCCGATTAGAGAGTAGATAAAGGGAGACAATGGGCCCCTTGAGTGAGACACTCTGCGGGCAGATGAATCGATGCGGAAAATACTGAGGTCTGCTTGTCTGCTGGTTTCGGTCGGCACCCGTCAGAAGACGATCGACGGCCAGTAGAAGAGGGGATCTGAGAAAGATTTGCCAAAAGAAAATAGCGCACAAACTGCTTTATGTTTCTTGTGTGTACCTCGTCACAACCACTATGAACAAAGAAATGTTTATTTGGAATTTTCAGACAAGGGCCAGTAGATGCAGGGGAGATTTGAAAGATTTGCCAAAAGAAAGCAGCACACAAACTGCTTAATGGTTTTTGTTTTTACCTGTTCACAACCACTGACGCTGTGAACAAAGAAATGTCTATTTGGCATTTTCAGACACCTTTTAAAAAAAATTATCATTTGTCTTTTCTTCAGCAACTCTGTTTGGGTAGGCATGAAAGCTGTTATGATACAAAATGTTCACTTGAGGAAGATTGTGAAGTAGGCCTATCATTATCCTTTATAAAGTTTACCAGTGTTTGGCTGCAAGTGAGCAGTTCTTTGTGACAGATTATGTTGGATATTTAGAAAATAAGCAGGAAATTGTCACTGGCTGGCGTTAGTCCTTTCAACTGGTCTCCAGCGTAAAAGTACAAGCGACCGAGGCGAACAAAAGTGAAAACAAATTTCAGGCCTCGCGCCAGTGTTGAGACTATTGTTTTAGCCAAAATAAACTCGCTTTGTCCGTATCCACGATCCATTCATTGTTTTGAGGTTCTGTAAGGCTTATGCCACACGGCCCGGAGACGTTCTTTTTCGAACCAACATGCAAAACAGCGCAAAACACGATCAAAGGCAATGTTGCAGCTGCATGTCACACGAGAAATACGGAAAAACACGCTGTGTGTGTGTGTGTGTGTGTGTGTGTGTGTGTGTGTGTGTGTGTGTGTGTGTGTGTGTGTGTGTGTGTGTGTGTGTTCTTCATTTGGGCCGATCGTCGGCGGTTCTCTCCGGGTACTCCGGCTTCCTCCCCCCTCTGCTTTGGAAACTTTTAGCCCACAAAATTTGAAAATAAATGCAAAATTTGTACACCCCGCAACGTAAATAGCTGGGTTGACCCTTCGCACCACGTGATTATAATGTGTTCATGTGCAGTGTGTGAGAGAACGCGAGTGATTCACGTGAGTGTGCGTGTTGGGGTCAGATCAGCTCGCGGCGCTTTTTAGCCAGTTCAAGGAATTGGATAAAGCGCCAAAACAATACACAGTTATTATTAGTTATTATTATTATGTCCGCTGTTCGGTCGGAGTCTCGTGTGACATCAGCCTAGGCAAAAGGCAAACAACCCAACATGCTAACAATGCTACTGATTCCATGATCATCATCATCATTAGCTTGCTTTACGTCCTATGGCTTTTGGCCCTTAAGGACAAGTTGTTCCTGGCGTGTGACTTTGGCTGCTTGGCTAGGCGAGTGTCTTTGGGGTGTGTGAGGGTGATTCCATGACACCTCACGATCCGTATACGTATTACCCTTTCTTCAAGAAGCAGTCAGTGAGCACCTACCGCCCTACCTCTGTATCGGAAAGACATGTTAGCAGACCAGTACAGTATCTTCACCACTGACTGAGTGTCGGTAGATAAAGAAGTGCAGGGTTGCAAACGCGAGGGATTCGGAACATCGTTAGTGCAAGATCCGCAAGGATATCTGGTCGAGCGTGGCAGGTTGCCGGGTGCACAGTGACAGGTGTAGGTTGGTGCCTGCAGGGAATCTGCAGTATCCGGATATTGAGTCCGTGGCATCTACCGCAATGGTGGCCGGCTGGTTCGCTGACTGATGGAGCCATTAGGGATCCAAAGTTTTTGAAGGAGTTGCGTCCCCCTTGATGTTCCTCGTGGAAGTATTTAACTATAGAGGTGCTTCGATTATTTCAGATTCTGTTTACCTTGTACTACCATGATACATTGAGGTGGAAAGACGAGGAATGTCAAAGGGAAATATCACATTTACAAACTTACGATTCCCGAAGGCTCGCTGGCCAAGGTATTGAATCAACGAGTGTTTTATCTTCCTGTATCTGACGAGGTCTGATCAGTTGATATGTATTTTCCGTTGCCCCCGTCTTCGAAATCACCCCGACGGTGGATAGAAGACGTTAAACCTCAACCCAGACCCCCCGAACCACCCCTGCCCCACGTAAAAGATATGACATCAGTGAGTGAATTACATTAGTATATTATGTACATAATTATGATTTATATACAGTACGCAAAATGCTGTTTTGTTGGTTTGACATCTTCCCGGCAGTTAAGCACACTCTGTCCGTTGGCTGTCTCCCTGGCCGGTAGCATACTTGTTGCCTCTGCCTTTCCGAAACTGATTTTTTTCTTTTATTTTCACGATTCCTGCAGTTTGCATGCAGCTGTTCAGTCTTCTAAACATACCGTCCATGATAGCGAAATTTTCGGACTGCAGTTTCCAGCTTTGCATAATTATGTGAGAGTCTGACGAGGACGAGAAACACACATAACATTTACCTTGAAATATTTCTCTGCGCTGTTTGATTTCACAGTAAGTTTAGCTTGGAGCTGTACCAAACTCGCGGTTTTTTTTTTCCTTGCAGCTTCGTGAAATTACCGTGAAACTCCCCAATCGCATATGGCATGCAGGCGTAAACTTCAAATGTTTTTTTCTTTCTTTTCCATATCTAAGCGGTAAGCTTAGCTAAACTTTTCCTGTGTATTTTTGTTTCAGATTGAAGACTTGGGCCATAGCGTGTGATCGCATGTGACAAGGTCTAGTGTCGAGTTACTGCTGTTGGATTTTTCCCTCCCCTGGGACCCGCTAACGAGGATTCTGACCTGTCGCTGTGTACCTGCAAGGAAAAACTGCCGTGTGCTTCTTTTGAACGACTGGCACCTCTATTTGAAACGGTAATTGAACGTTTTCTGTTTTGTGGTTCTGTTTGCAGAGGTTTAAAAGGAAAATAATACGGGTTTTGTGGGGTTTTGATGTTGTGTGTGTGTGTGTGTGTGTGTGTGTGTGTGTGTGTGTGTGTGTGTGTGTGTGTGTGTGTGTGTGTGTGCGCGCGCGCGTGCGTGCGTGCCTGCCTGCCTGCCAGCTTTTGCGTCCAGTTATACCTCTCCATATAAATTATCGGCAGCCATCTGAATAGGGCAAACTACTTACTAAAACGGCCAAAAAGGTGGTCATCCGTCTAGAAAAACTTTTCCCCCCAGGTCCTGCAGACAGGCTTCACTGTATTCTGACTATTGCCCTTTTGAGGACCACACCGTCTAACACGCCTCTGTGAGAAACCAAAACACGCCAGCTTCCCTCAACGCTAGGCTGAAATTGAAATCCGTCAATCCGAACGTCGAGATCTTACCGGGGATTTGAGTATGTGGACTTTTCGATGACGGCAGCTCATGAATCAGATTGGTCCATCCAGACCTCTCTCTCTCTCTCTCTCTCGCCGTTGCGCAAATGGGGCTGAGCTGCGGATGATAGTGTGCGTAATGCTGGGCTGTGTGATCTGTGTATCACGTGCAGGGTCATGGGAGGAGACGGGACAATCAGTGCATGTCTGGTGCCGGGCATCGGTTGGGGGGTCACGGTATCCATCAATTGACAGATTCCCTGACAGAGCGAACTAGATGGTCAGAACGTAAATTGCATGCATAGACGGGACCTGAACACAGAAACGTAGGCGACGACAGGTGGAGCAGTGCCAAAACACATACACAGGCACGCACGCACAGTCTAACCACCACCACAGTAAAACACACACACACACACACACACACACACACACACACACACACACACACACACACACACACACACACACACACACACACACACACACACACACACACACACACACACACACACACACACACACGCACAAGTAACAACAACAGCACATAATTTAATTGCTGCCGGAGACTGTGTGTGTGTGTGTGTGTGTGTGTGTGTGTGTGTGTGTGTGTGTGTGTGTGTGTGTGTGTGTGTGTGCGTGCGTGCGTGCGTGTTGGTAGGGAGTGTAATCGGAAGCGATACTAAAGCTCCGAGTGTTTCGTAAAGGGTTTGTTTTGAGAGGGAGGGTGTGCATTGATGACAAGGGTCTTTCAGACAAAACATCTCCTTTTCCTCTACCCCCCCCCCCCCGTCCCCCCCCCCTCTCTCTCTCTCTCGGTGTGTGTGTGTGTGTGTGTGTGTGTGTGTGTGTGTGTGTGTGTGTGTGTGTGTGTGTGTGTGTTCTCGTCCCTTTCAGATAACCGTTGACGCGTGCTGATCGCCCAACACCATTATTTCCCTTTCCTGTGTGCATTTGTTTGGGTTTCTTCATCTTTTCTCCCTCGCCCCATTGTTTTCTCTCCCGATCGGGTTTGTTTTCATTCTGCCGCAGGCAAGTGTTGTTTTTTCTCAAATGCAGTAGATGTTTGCGATGTTTTTGTTTCAGTGCATAAGAAAAGCGTTAGATTGTGATCGTGTTTGCACCTGATATTTTCACGAAGCGCCAGTAGTTTACATTTACCTTTTCTTGGTGGAAATGTCTTACTATGAAAAAAAAAGAAGTCTATACACACACACACACACACACACACACACACACACACACACACACACACACACACACACACACACACACACACACACACACACAGGGGGGGGGGGGGGAGAGAGGAATTCTAAATCGATAACCCCACGTGTCGTGCGTCAAAGAAAACAAATGTTTTTCGTGTCTTAGCCCCGTTTTGTCTATCCTCCAGTTATGAAATGAGGATCTTTTGCATCCACTTTATCACATGTTTTTGTGCCCTGGCCTGTTCAGTGTGAGATGCACTGGAACAGGAAATACCATGCACGTGGTATTCATGCCAGAGCGGGTGCTGGAGGAGGAAGAAAGAAGGAAAAACGGGCAAACTTTATTTTTCAAAGGATTTCAAGATTTGGCCGTGTTCTGGTCAGCTTATAGTCTGCCGTTGCTAGACACCCCCTCCTCCTCCCCCCCCCCCCCCAAAAAAAAAAGAAAAAAAGAAAAAAAGAAGAGAGAAATAAAATAATAGAAAAGTAAAATAGAATAAAATGAAAAATAAAACAAAAAGTATAAAATACAGATGGAGATCCTGGCCATTTTTGTTATTTACAACGGTAAAACGTTGTTAATAAGAACGCCAGTTTTCAGAGAGAGAGAGAGAGAGAGAGAGAGATGAACTTCCAAGTATCTGTCCAGGAAGAATCATGGTCCCTCAAAACTCCTCTCAATGACTGCCTTGTCTTGGCCCGGCTTACCTTCGATACGGTGGTCGTGATGTACGAGATGCTGATCCCACTGGTCCTCGCCCGGCCAGCCCAAGATAGAGGTGTTGCTAATCCTCCATCCTGTACTTCGGCGATAGAGAGCTTAGTCCAGGGATCATCTGCCGGTGTTGAAGCTCATGCATGCTGATGTTCACCTGGCAGAAGACTTTACGACCAGGGTTTTTTGTGTTGGTTTTTTTTTTTTCCTTTCTTTATTGGAAATCCGGAATCAAGATCCAGTTTCCTCAAAGTGCTAAGTATGGGGGTGTGCATGTATGGCCTTCAAATGTTTTTTCTTGGTAATAACGGCCGTGTTAGAGTTGAAGCTCATGCATGCTGATGCTCACCCGATAGAATTCTTTACGAGCGTTTTGTTTGTTTCTTTCTCTCGCAACGCCAACCCCCTCCCCCGTCCCCCCGCGCCTCACTGCCCCCGAGCAGGGGCCAGATATTTGTGCTTGCCTTTTTCTTGTTGCCCCGTCTTTGATAGCATCCCTACGTGGTGGAAAGGGACGTTAAACTCCCCCCCCCCCCACACACACACACTTTTTCTGGTCATTTGGAAACTGGAATCAAGTAAAGCTGCAATGTTTACGCGATTTTTTCCGACTTCGTGGTCGATAATCCTTCGGTGGAGGAAGTGATGCCCTTGCCTGTACTTTTCTTTTTTCTTTTCTGTACAAAACGTTCACAAGCTTTATTTCCCTCCTTTTTTTGTTTTATTAATTGGAAATCTGGTAGTAACGGCCATGCTAGAGTCGAAGCTCATGCATGTGATGCTCAGCTGACAGAATTTTTACGAGCGTTTTGTTTCTTTCTCCCCTCCCCCCCCCCCCTCTCCTATTCTGGTCATTTGCAAACTGGAATCAAGTATGGCTGCAATGTGTAGGCGATTTTTTCCCCCCTACCTCGTGGTCAATAATCCTGCAATGGGGGAAGTGATGTGTTTGCCTGTACTTTTCGTTTTTCCTTCCCGTACAAAGAGTTGACAGCGCTCCATTTTCCCCAGAATGCAACGCTCGGGCATGCGCACTCGTCCCGTATTAACCCAATCTTGGTTATAATCACCGCGCCGCCTTTTAGTCGATACTGGTGACGTGGGACTAGGTTAATTCTCTCTCAGACAAAAATTATACAATAAAAAGGGAGCCGGGGGTGGGGGGTGGGGGAGGTTAAAACAACAACAATAACAACAAAAACGAAAAACAAACAACACCTGTCGGTTTCTCGGGATAGATGCAGTCGTCAGTCCCTGCACATGTTATCGTAGCAACAAAAACGACAACACTGAGCACAGATATGTCTGTGACTCTGTGTGTGTGTGTGTGTGTGTGTGTGTGTGTGTGTGTGTGTGTGTGTGTGTGTGTGTGTGTGTACTCTCGCACGCACCACATACCGTAAGTACGACACCTTTTCTTTTTTTTTCCTGAGCCAGGAGTCCAATATCGTCACCCAAGAGCCCCAGGAGCTCGTCCATCAGAAAGCCCAGCGTCCCGCGCTGACAAGCTGATGAGCGAGCCAGGATGGGCCCAGTATGGGAGTCGCGCCCGTTATTAGCGCCAGCAATAGATTTACAGCAACAAATTGCGTGAAAATTCCTCCCCAGAATGCACAATCACAGCCACATGAAATAGGAGTCTCGCAGAAAATGGAATTTGCTGCCCCCATCTTCCCCCCTCCCCCCGTCTCCTTCATTGTCTTGTCCGTATCTTTGGGGAAGGGCAGACCAGGGGAAGACGCTTCGCTTTGGCTGATGGAAGGGGGAAGGGAAGGGGGGGGGGGGTTACAGCATAATTCTACTGCTTATATACGCGATCAATTTGCCAGATTGACTGGGAAGGGTTCAGAATTCAATTCCAGGCGAAATCAGCCCCTCTGTCTAGCGGACTGTGACCCGCCTGGGCGAATCTCTGCGACCGGATTTATTGCCGTGGTCAGGGGAAAACGTGTATTTCACCAACAACCAGCTGCATCTCATTTGCTAGGTCTGTCTGGGCGCTGACTTTGTTTTCTGCCTCATGTCCCCCCGTACACGCCTGCTGTTGTCTTTATGAAGAGTCGCGCAGACATCATGATGTGCACTGAACGACATGCTGACGATAAAAGTGTCAACCGTGGTTGATCCCATCAAGATGGTGTAGCGCCGTCTGTGGAGTAATGAGCAGTCTCTTCCGAATGATATCAGAGGAATAAGATTGTCGGGCTTGTCTTGAGCATTGCCGTGTGTCTTAGGCTCATGTCACACGGGAGACGTTTCAGTCCGATCAAACATCGAACACAACCGAACACAGCGTTTTCCCACGTCCCTCATGTGACTTACGGCCACAACTCATCTTTTCTCTACTCTTTCCGGGTCGTGTTCGAGCCGTGTTCGATGTTTGTTCGGACTAAAACGTCTCCTGTGTGACATAGCCTTAGTCCTGTGCGTTTGTCGCGCAGCGTACTGTGTGTGTCATGTTGTTTTCCGTCGTTGCAAAAACTCACTTGAGGTGGCGGTTTTGGTGTTTGTCCATCGTTGCCGATGAGGACCTGGACATTAGTACTGGTTTTGATGTGTCCGGGATGGGCAAATAGGTCCTTCTGGAGGAAAACCAGCATTATCAGTCAGTGCTCGGGTCGTGAGTTATATTCCCAATTTGCGGACTAACATCTGACTGCTGGTGTTTTCCCTTGTTGCCCCAAATTTCGTGTCACCCCTGCGTGGAGGCGAGCAGTTCCTAATCTCATGCGTGGATCTCGCCGAGATCCGTGATAAGCACTGCTGATTCGCTGAAGGTATTGTTTATGGATGTCCCCGCTGACAACATCTTCGGTTTCTCGAAAGAGTCTAATCTCTATTGTTGCAAAATACAGACCTTCCAAACACTACAAATCTCCTTTGACCGACCTTCTTGTGTAGCTCAAGTCTTTCAAAGTGGAAGGTAAAACTTAGTCCTGTATCTTATTGAAACCGGAGAGATTTTTAACGTATAATATTTACATCTTGTTTTAGGAAATACCGTTTTAGTGACCTGGCGGAGAAAGTCCTTGCTTGATCGCGAAATAGTCTTTGTTGCTTGCGCGGCGTTAAGCCATAAATAAGTACCTAACCAACTTGCGTGGACGAATAGGACGTTGAAGACCCATCTAACCATCCAGCCAACAGTCTGCGTCAGTTTACAGACTGGTGTCATACAGCAAGGGGTGTTGTAGCTAGCACTTCCTTGGGTGAAACCGGCTCTTAACTGGGCACTGAGGAGCGCCACAGTGCTGTCCACAGTTGTGACACAGTTGTGATTTTGGGGGTTTCCGCCGCTGTGGCGTCATCACAGCAACCTGGATTTCAAATAGCCACAACTGTGACTGTGGTTTCCACAACAGATTCTGATTGGCTGTACTACGTCACTCGGCGCGCAAACATGGCGGACAGTGCATCTTCAATCGGTTTGTCACCGAGCACAGCTGTGTTCAGTATTGTAGTTAGTACACACACCGAGCACAACGACTGTGATGTGCACATGTGTGTTTCGCGCGCTGTGCCCGGTTAAGAGCAGGCTTAAGACTATTCCTCAAGGGGCTAATGCTACCATTTTTTTATGCTCACAGATCCTTCTGACCCGTTTTCGTGGTATCTATCATCACACCCTTTAGGCACCTGGACAGTGACAGCGTCAGTAATTCTTTGACTGAGCCACCAGAAGCGTACTCGATGACGCGGCGACTATTCTGAGCTTCCAATAGTGTAACAACAGGCGTAGAATTTGAATGTTTGACCGCTCGCGCAAAGTGTAAACAAGATTAAGAGCTGTACTAATCATCAAGATAGAGAGGGAGCCGGGGTGGCCGAATTGTAGAGCGTTGGACTTCTAATGCTCGGGTCGTGAGTTCGTATCCCGGTTGGGGCCAAATATTTGTGCTGGCTTCTTCATCGTTGCCCCGTCTATCAAATTGATATCACCCGTATGTGGTGGAGAAGGACCTTAAACCCCCCAAACAGCCACCCACCCACCCATCAAGATAGAGTATTTCGAGCGTACAGGCGCACTCAGGAGCGAAACTGTTCCAAAACATAAGTGGGCTTAGCAAAGAAGGAATCAGCCGGTACAGGTTACAGACTGGTATTAGCTTCCTGGTCATGTAGTAAGAAGTCTGCTAAATATAGTAGAAAATCTTTGCCCCTTTTAAAATTTGTGCGTTGTAGAAAATGGCAATCTGGTGCTTTTTGTTGGCTTTGTAAACAAGTTTCATGCCAGGTAATAGTAAAATTAGGGGAAAATGAGGCCGGCTTGAGGACTATTTGTATTCATGCGCGGCTGGCACAGGAGCCAGTAGACGACCGTGGAATGAGGGGGTATGTGGTTGCTGCCAACATTGCCAAAAAACAGAACATTGGAATTTGTTGAAATTTACTCTACACATGAGTCTATGGCTGCCTGAATTTTGTGATTTTATTATTATTATTATTATTTTTTTTTTTTTTTTTTTTTGGGGGGGGGGGGGTGAATTTGAAAGCATTTCTAGGGTGTCATCTGCAACGTTATGACATTTATTGTGTAAGAGGAATATATAGCGTTTTCTTCCAAATTTGCAACTCTGGTACGTAGCCTGTAAGCTGAAACGAACGATTTCCTCACTAGGTATGCATGAACAGAGCTGTGCCTCCTGGACAACGCACTCAGCGTCAGCAGCAAATCGGAAGAGAGCGCTCCCCCTTTCCTCTGACCACGCTAACCTTCATTTCGGGGCCGGGTCGCGGCTTGGCACGGGGAAATAACTCGGGCCGTCCGGGATCACAGCGGCTTTGAGGCCTCTGATGAGGAGTTTATCTCCCCCCTGCCTGCCTTTTTCTTCTTCCAAAAAGAAACACCCCGGACAGGGAGGAAAATTTTCTCGAGATTTTCCCGAGCCCTCCCTCCTGACTAGTGTCCACGAAACTCCTCTTGAAGACGCCTGCCTGGGCCCATCAAAAGATTTGACGCTCGGCCTAAGCACAATTGATTTGATTTTCTCGCCCGACGCGGAGAGGCGTCGCTGATTAAAACTGCCTGGGCGAACTGAAGCACGTGGAGGGCGAGTTCGGCAAAGGTGGCCGAGATGTTGACAGGGGTGGAACCCCGAGCGCGTCAGCGCACAAAACGTGCGTTCGGAGTCGGCGAGATGGCAAAAGCGCTTCTGAGGAATGGTTTTTATATCAGGATTCATCTCCTCAATCCGCCCTCCCCTCTCCCTTGTTACATTGGCATTCACGTTTCGTCCAGTTCCGTGCTGATTACATCAGAAAGACGTCAACGGTGCGAAATTTGGCGTCATGTTGCGACCTTTCTGTGCGATGTGGGTGGATTTTTTCCTTCTTTTTCTTAATAGAAGTTAGAGACAAATCTCTCTCTCTCTCTCTCTCTGAGAGCTGGGATAGCCGAATGGTAGAGCGTTGGACTTTCAGTGCTCGGGTTGTGGGTTCGAATCCCGGCTGGGGCCAAATATTTAAAAATACATTAGTAAACATTAAGAAATATTTTAAATACTAAAAAAAAAAAAAAACACAAAAAAACACGGCGATGGCTCCACGTTACTCAGATCGGGATGGCCAGGCAGTGCTGAACAGATAGGAGCTCGCGCTACTTTAAAGAGAATTTATTCTGACGCCGCCGAAGGGGGGGGGGGGCAAATATTTGTGCTGGCCTATATCTCGTTGCTCCGTCTTTGATATCACCCATATATGGTGGAAAAGGACGTTAACCCCTCAAACACCCGCCCTCTCTCTTAATATCTTGGGGGGGGGGGGGGGCTTTGCAACCTTTGTCTCATGAATACAAAAAAAAAAAAAAATACAAAAAAATTGCGAGCTGTAGATCAAATTCTATAACATGTCGTCTGCCAAAAGGTCGGCTGCACTCAGTCGCACCGAGGAAAGACCGCAGCAGTGGGTCGCATGACTTTGGAGAGCATCAGAACGCATCAGGTTGATGGATTAATTACTAGCGTTGGCGGAGCGCCCTTCCTCACCTCAATTTCATGAGTGTAGCATTGTCCTGGGGTCCTCATGGACTGCTCCCTTGTTGTCGTCAGGAAGGCTTCTTGCATCGGAGTGACGTCAGCGTCACGGATCCCCTCTTCCTCCTGGCCATTGTATTTGCCCCTCCATCCGCCCTGTTGCATGGACGTGTTGCCGTCCAGCGACGTGTGAGTGAAAGTTGTCGGTCCCCCGGGAGCCCGAAGCCGGCTGAGCAGATTTGATCAATCCGGGGGACTCTCCTCCCCACTCTCCCTGCTGCCTGACCGTTCGCCGTGCAATGATTGGCAGTCCACATACATGCCGCCGTCAAAGCCGCGCAGCCAGGGCGAGTTATCGGCCCTCATTACTCATCGGTGGCGGCGCTTTTGTGGCGTGACCTCTGCTCACCGGTATTGAGCCGACACGCACCGGATCCCGTTCAGGGGGACCGATCGCTTCCCGATCGCAGACGGACGCCGGGAGTGGGTAATCAGAATATGATTTCATCATTGGGCCAAGATATGGTCAAAACGCGATTCATTAGGGGCAGCCAACAAAACAAGCAGCTTCCCTAATCTGAACCCGTTCATCCTGGGGTTTCATCTCAGGACGTCTCTGGGGGACCGGGGACCGGGGACCCGCCTGGCATCAATAGCGTCATGGTTCCGCAGTTCCTCCATGGTAGTCCCGGAGTCAATACTGGAGACTGGAGTAGAGGGTGGGGGCAAGCAAGAGACGTGGCTGGATTATGAGGTGGGTGAGGTGAGGGCAGATGCAATTTCGCCTGCAGCTAATTGAATACTGGTGACAGTGATGCCTCCTATGACAGCAAACCTATCCCTCCGTACATCCTCGCCTTCCCAACACCTCCCCCCCTTCCCCCCTTACTTTTCCCTCCTCCTCCCGCCACCACCTCCAATCTCTTCCTCCCAGCCCCCCAAGCGTCGTCTTGGCGTCATACGATGTCCGGATTTACGAGTGTTGTCGCGAGGTACCCCCGGTCCTCGTGGGGACGACCCCAATTTCATGCCGGGGCCATTTTCAAAACCGGGCCTCCGCGAGATATTAAGGTGCTTGATCAGTTGGTGACACTAGGGGTGGGGAAGAATCTCGGATGGCGTGAAGGCCCCAGGATGCATCTTAGTGGGAAAATAAAGAGCCGAGAGAGAGAGAGGGGGGGGGGGGGGCAGCAAGAGAGAGTGCTGAGTGCGTCAAAATCAAATTATCTTGTCAAACTTCTTTTTATTCTTCTTCCTGGAATAGCTTTTGGTTGGCAGCGAGAATTATTAGTCATCCATTTACATTGTCAGTCTCGTGCACTTGCTGCGTTTATGTTGTTTTATGTACAGCTTTTCTGAACTTTATTTATTTTCATGACCTGTAAGGTATGATTGTATTTGTCTATTATTGTAAGGTATTTCTAAAACAGGGACTTACAAATAATGTCATTATTTTTTTCTTGGTCCTTCTTTGTCCATATTGAAACAACAACACCGAACGGCAACACCCACCCCCACCCCACCCCAAATGAGGGTGGGTGGGTGGGGGTTTGGGGGTTTAACGTCCTTTTCCACCACATACGGGTTATATCAAAGACGGGGCAACAATGAAAAAGCCAGCACAAATATTTGGCCCCAGCCAGGATTCGAACTCACGACCCGAGCATTGCAAGTCCAACGCTCTACCATTCGGCCACCCCGGCCCCCCCCCCCCCACCCCAAATGAATAAAAATAATAAATAAATGTAAATGAATAACTGAAAAATAATAATAACAACAAATGAATAAATAAATGAATAATCCCACCAAAACAACAACAACAAAAAAAAAATAATAAAAACGAACACAAAACTAAACCACCAGACAACAAAAAAACAGCAAACAACGATGAACACACACACACACACACACACACACACACACACACACACACACACACACACACACACACACACACACACACACACACACACACACACACCCTCTCTCTCTCTCATCGAAATTAGCATGAAGGTGCAGCGTCTCCTGCATGTCCTAGGTTTATGTTGCCCCGTAGATCAGTTTGCATCAGTTGCCCAACGTTACATTATTTTTTTTTTTTCACGTAGTGCAGACACACCTAGCCGCGAATTAGTCTTTGTGGCTTGCGCGGCGTTAAGCCTCAAAAACTCTCTCTCTCTCTCTCTCTCTCTCTCTCTCTCTCTCTGTCATCAAGTAGCCTAGAACGCTGTGTCGTAACGCAGAACAAGCTCCTCAGTGCCGCTCCTCCTCGCTGGGAAACCAGCAACTGCTCACATGTCGTGTTGGGTGTTGAACCAGGCGGCTCGTGTCGACCTCAAGATCAACGGCCAGGAGCTCCCCGGTAGCATCTTGTTTCCAGGCAGGCGGCGGGGCCTGGTGTTAGCAGCGCACCCTGGGGAAATTAGCGGGATCCTTGTCGTGCGCGTCCCCAGAGCGGTGTCCCCAGCCTCGTCTGCTGGTTTCTGTCCCCGCTGGACTTTTCGGCCAAGGCTCGATAGCTGACGCGCTTATGCAGTTCAGGACTCAGCCCTGAAGGTCTTTCTCATGTCTGGGGTGGCCGCGTGCTGTCCTTAACCTGTGCTTGCGCACCAGAGAGCGTGATATTTTAACTGTATGGAGGTTCATGTAGAGGATTGTTTTACAGCGAATTATTCTTACAAAAGCGTATGACACGAAACTCTTCACACAAGCAGACCCAATGCTCACGATGACCACTGACAAGGCAGTCGAGCACCGCCTTCACTCGGCAAGCCCTAATGCCAAAAGGAGAGCCGGGGTGGCCGAATGGTTAGAGCGTTGGACTTTCAGTGCCCGGGTCGTGAGTTCGAATCCGGGCTCGTTGCCCCGTCTTCGATATCACCCATACGTGTTGGAAAAGGACGGTAAACTGTCAAACACCCTCAGTCACCCCGAGGCCAAAGTCCCGCCCCTTTTCTTTCCCCTTTTCTTTTCCCATGACGTCATTTTATGGACAACGGGGTGATTTCAAGATGAAAGGGACTGACGTAATGGTCGTTTTCCTCAAATGACATTGATTCCTCGTGATATTTGCGCCGCGTTAACCCTTCTGTCGGCTTGGTTCCAGTGTGTAAGATGATGTCACTGTTCAGGTGTCCAAGTGGTTCGATGTTAGACACTAGAAAAAAAGAAAAAAAGAGAACGATTTGTGAGTACAGAAATGATGGAAAAATTGATTGTCTATAAATGTCAGGCCAGGGAGTTTGGCAATTTTCAGCCAAATTTCCTATTCTTTCAGTCAAAAAAATCAAAAAGTTTCAACCGAAAAAAACGAGGGGGGGGGGGGGGTGCATACACAGTGATCTAGCATGATACATGTAATGCTGTATGGGACAGTCTAAGTTCATTATTGAAAACTTCTTTTTTTTTTTTTTAAAGTTGGCCGCTGCCTGTGCACCTCGGCCAAAGGCTTTCAGTCTTTTTTTCCCTCTCCTCCTCAGCAATTCTCCGGAAATATGTCAGCTACTTAGCATTGGGCAGAAGTCGAGCGGGAAAAGAAGCCGTGCGAGTTGGGTCGTCTCCCGAATCCCTGTCATTACGCCGACCTGGTCCCCCCCCCCCCCCCCCCCCCCCCCCCGAACGAACTCCTGGCGTCTTCCCTGACAGGGGAGGTATTGATCGCGACACTTTATTACACAAGACGGCCTATTATTTTACCTACCGCCACAGTCCTATAAGGCCCGCCCGTGAATGGGCTGTTAATTGATAGTGGGGAGTGGTTGTGCATTAGCGGTGGGAATTCGAACCCTGGCAATGGCCGGAATGCTTCCCTTTGTACGTCGGATGTTCCTTGTGCGTGTCTCCCGCCGTACGTCGCTTCGGACGTTCCTTTTTGCGTGTCTCTCACCGGAGCCGGGGAGGGGGGGGGGTGGACTTCCTTATATTGCGTGTGGTTCTACGGGATTGTCTCTTTTTCGTTTTAAGTTGTCTTGTTGTCTTGTGTTACAGTGCAGGTCCTTTTTTTGCGTGTTTCTTAGGCGTATGTCACACGGGAGACGTTTGAGTCTAACGAGACATAGAACGCGACCGTGTTTTCCCGTGTTCCTCGTGTGACCTACGGCTACAACGTCTGGTCGAAGTTTTTTTCGGATCGGGTTCGAGCCGTGTTCGATGGTTGTTCGGATTGAAACGTCTCCCACGTGACGCCAGCCTCTGTGGGGCACGAGTTACAAATAATTATGGCGTGTGGTTTTGTGGGACTCTTTTTACTGTATGGAGGTTCATGTAGAGGATTCTATTACAGCGAATTAGTCTTACAAAAGCGCTTGACACGAAACTCTTCACACAAGCAGACCCAGTGCTCACGTTGACCACTGACAAGGCAGCCGAGCACCGCCTTCACTCGGCAAGCCCCGATGCCAAAGGGAGAGCCGGGGTGGCCGAATGGCTAGAGCGTTGGACTTTCAGTGCTCTGGTCGTGAGTTCTTTTTAGTGTGCCTTCCTTCGTCATATGCATTTGGTTTGTAATGCGGTTCCTTAGTGCGCGTGTCAATGGGACAGGATTTCGTTACACCGCGTATGTTTCTGCGGGATTGCTTCTTTACGATCGATGTGTCTTGCTTTTCTGTACGGTTGTTTTATAGCGCAAGTCCTCGCTTTCTTGTCTCGCTGGAGAAGGAGAACTTTATATCGCGTGTAGTTTCTGTGGGATTTGTCTCCCTTCAGTGTGTTTTGCGTCCCTCGTGCATTGGGTTTTATATTTATAGCGCGGGGTCGTTTTTCCTGTTTCACTTTTTGGAGCAGGAGTTCCATATATGTGGCGTGTGGTTATTGGGATAATAATAATAATAATAAGAATGGCATTAATGATATTGGCATTAATAAAGGCGCTTTATCGTAGATATTTGGCTCAAAGCGCCGCGAGCTAAACCCAACACGCACGCACACGTGAATCACACGCATTTTCTCACAGAACAGCCACATGTTGCGAAGGGCCAACTCAGCAACTTCAAGTTTCGGAATTTTAGAATTGCATTTATTTTCGTATTTTGTGGGCTGAACATTTCCAAAGCAGGGGGGGGGGGGGGGAGCCGGAGTATCCGGAGAGAACCCCGGACGGTCGGCCCGAATGAACGGTGCCACATACGAGAAAGAGAAAATTCTTCGCCCCGAGTAGGACTCGAACCTGACCTCTCTCGCGCATTGGCGACAAAGTCTTAGCCATTAGACCGCCGACCGGGCTGTCTCTTTTTTGTGTCTTGCTTCTCCCGTTCAATTTTTTTTTTTTTGATAGTGCGGACAATGACCTTGGCTAGGGTATGATCCTCGGTGCGGGTCCTGGCAGCCTAGGTGAGTGCTTGCTGAGGTCACCTGCAGGCTTAGGGTCATTACGAATTCTCTTTGCGAGGCCGCTTTGTGGCTCGTACGTAAGGGCTGGCAAAAAGACGACTCCGCTCAGCAAGCTCCGCCCCTTCACTCTGCCGGGTATTAGCAAAACACAGTACGTCCATGACGTCATTGTATGGGGAAAAAGCGGGTGATTTCGAGATGAAAGAGATTGACGTAAGGGTCGTTTTCCTCAAATGACGTCAGTGGACTTACTGCTTTCTTTCCACGTTTCAGTCATATCAAACTGCCCGTGCTTCCCTCGTTGTAGTGTCCGGCAAGAAAGCTTGTCAGACCATGCCATGTGTTGTGCTTATTATCAAAAATTATGCCACGGCACGCGATTGGCTGAATTCTGGGAGCTCGAACCTTTTGACTGACATGAGTGGAGTCGTCTATTATGGAGATGATGGTGGATTGGCGGTAGACCACAGATGAGAACGCGCGCAATAAGGTTTGAAGTGGACTCAGGCTTCGGCGGTTTGAGGTTGAGCGTCCTCTTTTCATGGCGAAGGTGATCGATTTGAAAAACGGGGTGGCTTTGGCGGGAATCGAACCCACGACCTTCCAGTGTCGAGTCCGACACCCCGAGTAGACCCACAACAAAACGTTTATGTCAGCGATCACGTTAACGGCATTGCACAGTTTCCGCAGATCGGTTTTATGCAGCAGTAGAAATACACCAATGTTCGAAGTGTCGTGATCGCTGGGGAAGGCGTTCTTAACAAGGAGAGCCAGAGTGTACATAATATAGCACGTGTGTATCGAGACGATGCACGTTTGATGATGATGATGATGATGATGATGATGAAGACTTGATCTAGTGCACGGCCCGGTTCTTAGAATGCATAGTTTTTGACGTGGCAAAGGCCTGACCATTCATTTCTCCGTGCAGATGCATGTTACGCACCTACTCTTTGCAAACGGTGGGTTTCACACAGTGATGAGATGCAGCACCAGTCTTTGCTTACGAAGAACAAGCTAGGGGCGTTTATATTCCATAAATAATAATAATAATAATAATACATAGTTTTTGTAGAGCGCTGCTCTCCAAATTCCAAAGACTCGCTGCGCTTAAAGCGCGCGCGTGCACACACACTCACACACACACACACACACACACACACACACACACACACACACACACACACACACACACACACACACACACACACACACTCTTACATACAATTTGGCAGTGCAACGACTCATTGCATACAGAGACAGACTCAGCAGAGGTTTAACTATCAAAGGCTTGACGGAAGGGAAAGGTCTTCAGATGGGATTTAAACAGGGGCAGTGATGTCTGAAGGCGGAGTTTGATTGGCAAGGAGTTCCAGACAGTCGGGGCTAAGAAGCTGAAAGAGCACTCTCCATGTATGGTCGTACGTTTTGGGTGCCCGTGGTGTCCTCTAGCTGTCGTGTTTATTACCCGTTGTTCGGGCATATTTCATGCCACACCGCCCTCCTGGCTCGGATAGGCTTTGAAAATTGGATTTTAGCAGGGCAGGCCAGCCCGGCCCCCTTCTTCCAAGCTGAAACCCTCCTGCCTCCAAATCCTCCCCCACCCACGTCCCCCTTACTTCCACCCTTCTCCAGCATCTTTGATCTGTTTTTGTGAGATCGATCGTCTTTTCCAATACTAGCTGTAAAACTTGAACTGGATTAGGGATCTGTTTCCGTCTCACGCATGTTTTCGGACCAGATTGCGAACGCCAGACTGAAGCGCGCTTGTCCTGCATACAATAGCACGACTTTGTGCCGTCTGTTCAAGGGGTTTAATCGGCCCGTTTTCAACACGGTCTTCGTGATTCTGAATAGACACGAACAGATCTGGCGTGCAGATTGTCAATGGGATTCACCCTATGTCTTAAAAAAAAAAAAGAATACGGTCTCCTTGACGTCTTCACGACGTTGAGCCGATTCTTCAAGCGACCGTAATGGTGGGCGTAGAATTTCAGGGCCTTTTAGGTCCGTTCGGTTTCGGGCTTAAGTCAGCGCCGTTATCAGAACCAGACAGTGCTCTCTGAGTCAAGTCTCGCGTTTCTGCGGTCATTTAGGGTCAGTTTAAGGCCGAGTTATCTGCCCGTCACCAGGCATATCGGGTGGCCGGCTAAGTCAAGACTGGGCTTTTCTTGGGCCGATTTGGCGTGTTTAGGATCGAATTATCCCCCCGTTTGAAAGAAATAAATCCCGCACAATGGCGTCACATTAGACAGCGAGATTGCGCGCGTTAGCGAGCCGGGGACGCTGGGATGGCACGCAACCCGCCCGCCGACAATGAGTGTTTAGGATGCGCGGTCAGGAGAACCATCAGAGGGAGGAGAAGAGAAGGGCGGGCGGCACGTGCCGGCCATGCTAATCACCTTGTTGCTACACATGCCTGCACACCTCCAAGCGCTGGCCGTCACCACTCTCCGACACTCCGAAGGAGAGATTTTTTTGGCCGGGGACGAAATAATAAACTGGAAACGGGATAGAGGTGGAATGGAGGAGGGAGGGATGGAGATCTTGGAGGAGAAAGACTTCAGAGTTCTAAACGCTTCGCGAAGATGCATAGAAACATGCACCACCTTTGCAAAGCTGCATTTTTTCCTTTTCGTCCCCCCGCCGAAGTCGTTTCTTCTTTCTAAGCTTTCCTGGTGTATGCTGCGCACGTTCGTATCCGAAATCGCTGACAAGTGAAAAGAAAGTGGCAATATGCACTCGTCCGATGAGCGCCATCAGCGCCAAGCTTGTGAAACGATACGAGGGCATTGATTTACCACCTTCGAAGGGAAATAACGTTTTGAAAATTGCAGCTTCTTTGCACGAATGTGTGAATCAATAACAGCTTTTAGAAACGGGTTTCGTAATAGTTTTCAGAATCGTGGGAGTTTGCAAAAACCTGGGAGTGTAAGTTCGCAGATTGCTGGGAAGTGACTTCGCAGAATCCTTGGAGAGTTCGCAAAATCCGGGAAGTGTTAGTCGTCAGAATCCTGGGAGTGTTGGTTTGCAAAATCCTGAAGTTAGTCTGCAGAATCCTGGGATTGTAAGTTTCCAAATCCTGGGAGTGTGAGTTTAGAAAATCCTGAAATTGGTAGTCTGCAGAATCCTGGGATTGTAAGTTTGCGAAACCTTGGGATTGTGAGTTTGCAAAATCCTCGGAGTGTGAGTTTGGAAAGTCCTGGGAGTGTGTTTGCAAATCCTGAAAATATTAGTCTGCAGAATCCTGGGATTTTTAAGTTTGCAAAACTCTTGGAGTGTGAATTTGCAAACTCCTGGGAGAATATTTAGCAATTAAAACAGGAGGTCTTGGGTGATACACCGACGAATCTTGAGCCGTTGAGGCCCCCCTCTCCGCCCGCCCCTATAAACTGAGATGCCAATAGTCAACAGAGAGCAGTATACTCGTCCTCTGACTCTGAGTCTCTGTGACAATCACAGTTTGAGAAAGACCGTTCATACCTTGGGTTTGCAGACACACTTATCCACACACACACACAAATAATCGTGACAGACAGACATTCTTTACATGCAGCGCTTGTTGTTCACAGTTTGCCCTCATCAGATTTTAATCTCTCCGCTTCTTTGTGTCCGTCGCAAGGAGCAATCGATCCTACAAGCGATTACAGTAAAGACACACAAAAAAAAAAGATAGAAGAAGACCAAGACAGAGACAGGAAGGAAATGAAAACTGCAGCGATCGCGGTTGATCGAGAAGGAATTACGAGGCAGAGGCAGGTGAGGCAAACGTGTTCAGGTGCTGGCGGGAAACCTGAGGAGGTTGATTACGCGCAGGGAAACCTGATAAACATTTCATCGCCTTCGCCGCCTCAGCGGAAGACACAGGGCGCCTGCATTGGACGGCTCGAATGGCAAAAATCGATTCCGAATGGAAGCCGTGGATCTCAAGTCTCTCACGTGATGTAGATGCCAGACCACGTGCTTGGAAATGCACCAGTTGGTTTATTATTCATTCTGGTAGAGCAGATGACAGTTTATGCCCCAAGATACTCTCTTGCCGCAGACGAGGGGGTACTAGGTACAAGGTGTTAGGTTTGAGTTTGTGTGGGTTAGGATGCCGATCGGCTTCAGCTTTCAATCGCCGTTTGTCTCCAAGAACGCAATCCACTGCAATACGTTCTGTATTTACAGTACAAGTTATTGACGAGTGAAGTACCCTCCCTGTCCTTTTCTTTTGAACACCTCCCACTTTGCGAACCATTTTGGCGCGCAGTTGCTTTCTTCTGTTTGTTTCTCACTGCTTTTGTCATCCGTTTCACGGGGAGCCTGGGCGGCCGAATGGTAGAGCGTTGGATTTCTAATGCTCGGGTCGTCAGTTCGAATCCCGGCTAGGGGCAAATATTTGTGCTGGCTTTACTGCGTGGTGGAAAAGGACGTTAAACCCCCGAATCTCCACCCATCCGTTTCCCTTCGAGCTTCCTCTTTATCTGGAGTGAAAAAGAAGACGAAAAAGAAAACAGTTTCATCGATCGAAACCTGGTGTTCCCGACATCTTTACGTCGGTCTTGTTTTACAGCCTTTGCCCTTGGGGACCCCACCCTTCGTTAGCAGCTCACGATATCATGACGTGTATTACGCGGTGTGTAGTAGTGGAGCTCTAGAACTCCACCTCTATATGTTCCATGTACAAAGAAGTGAAAATATATATGTGATATTTACACCTTGTTTTATTGTCTTCCTTTTTATTTTAGTCTGGCGAGGAAGGACCTTGATTAGCCGCGAAATAGTCTATGTTGCTTGCACGATGTTAAGCGCTAACTAACTAACTAATTAACTAACTAACTAACTAACTGGAAACTGGAATCACACATGGAGGCGATCCTCTTTTACTGATACGGCGTCAGCCTGAGTACAGTATTATTCAAATTAGGTAGGTCCAGGGTTAAGATTAGCTTTGAGTTTTCTATTAACATGAATTTCAATTGTTGAAACTGTTTGGTTTTAAGTTTAAGAAGTTTTAAACCAACTGGTCTCCGATTCAGTTTAACTTCTCACTGTGCGGAAGGTCGTGCATGGTGTGTGTGTGTGTGTGTGTGTGTGTGTGTGTGTGTGTGTGTGTGTGTGTGTGTGTGTGTGTGTGTGTGTGTGTGTGTGTGTGTGTGTGTGCTCCAGACAGAAACAAAACCCACCGAAACAGCATACACCCTTTGCCCTGCAAACACCAGAATGGTACACCAGCCAACCCTCATTCAGCTATCATTTATTCCAAGCTCACCTTACACTGTCTGAGACACGCACTCCACAGTTTATACCCGCTCATCGGTTTAAAGGCCACTTACACAAGGCTGTCCTCTTTAAAAGCCCTCTGTAGTGGAGACATGATGGTACACCTGCCAGAGAGGATGAGCTCAGCTCACCAAGGTGTGTGTGCGCACCTGCTGGGGTTTATGGGGAAACATTTGTCAGCATGAAAGACCGTTTTGATAAAGTGGTTCCGCTGCTCTGTTCCTTCACTTGCTGTCGTTAGGCTGACGGATGGATTTTGAGCGTCTCATCTCGTGGAGGTTAGGGAAAGAAGAGAAATAATGCAGTAGGGGTTTTTGCGTCCTCTTTTTTATTTATTTATTTATTTATTTATTTATTTATTTATTTTTTGGGGGGAGGGGGTATCTTGCGTCTTAAAATGAAGGGGGCTTGCCTCAAATGAAGACAGAACAAAAGACAGGAAGAAGGAAAGAAATTAATTAATTCAGCAAATGAATTAGTAAAAACTCAGAGCATTCTTACAGTGATAATAAATAAATGAATGAGTAAATAACCGTTGAGTGATGCTCCCTCAGCCTGAAGTGAACGAGTTCTTTGTTTAAAGCCCCGCTAGCAACCGTGGCTATCTTACGGGGTATCCATTGACAGACACCCAGACACGACTAGCAGTACCTTTTCTTTTTAAAGTACAAATAATTGAATGGACTAACGCCCCTTCGTTTCACGACGGAGAACAGCGAGAGAACGATTAGGGCAGGGCCGAGTTGTAATAACTTGCTGCTGCTCAGTTTGGCCGTTGTGGAAATTTGGATGAGTCTGAGGATGTTCAGAGTGTCTCCCCTGCCTGTTTCCTATCTACTCAAGGGCCGTCCTCTGATCTCGTGATTTCGTTGGATGTGACATGGAAGCATGGTTTGATGGTCTTCGCAAAACGAGAGAGAGAGAGAGGCACAGCCTGCAAACGGACTCGCGTACCCCAAGGGTTTGTGGAGTGCTTCAATAACTGTTGGTTAATTTGCAATTTCCTCGAGTAGCCATGAAAGTGAAGCAATCGACAAACAGTGTCACTTGAGTCTGTATCTACTCCGACAGATCTAACGAGTATTGCTTCTTTTTTTTCTTTTCTATGCGGTTGCTGAATATTTCTTTGGGACGCCAGGAGAGTAGCGTAGATTAACCGCTTGCATGTGGACAAGAGTGGACACTTCTGGTTATGAACCATCAACAGTTGTTGATAGATTCGGTTTGGGGCGGACCAGGAACACTTTATCTACCTTTTCAAAAGACTTTTGAGTGGCGCAGGTTTTTCAGAAATGATTTTTGCGCTTTCATTTTCCCCGCGTTCGTTGTGAGTGTGTTGCTTCTAGACCTTTTGGTGCAGTGATGTCCATTGATAACGACGACATTCGTCTTTGTTCTGTTTCACCGTTATCGTTTGTCTGCCCGTTTCACTTACATTGCAACTTGTTAAAGTGTGATTGAAATTAACCTCTTTCATCCTGCCGAGTGCAGACGCTGAAACCTAAAGAGGCCAAAGATTTGATGGGTTCCTGTGCTTTCATTTTCATCGTGTTTATTGTAAGTGTGTCGTTTTATGTCGTCCGCAGCAGTGTTCCCCGTTTGATAGCAACGGCACTTCATCCGGTTTCATTTGCATCATCGCCATCATCATTATCAGATGCAGTGCCGAGCTGTTTCAGATTGATTGCAACTTGTCAGAATGTGACTAAAATTAACCCCTATGATCCTTCCAAGTGCAGACACTCATTTTGGAGAGGCCAATGATTTGATGGGTTCTTGTGAACTGCTTGCTGAAGTGATTCTGGCCATCATTCGGATGCCCAACATTTCTTCTCCACTCATTTCTTCTGCCTATAATAAGTGTGATAAACGATCTTGCTGCCATTCTTTTACAGAGTTAGATCAGATACGTAGGTCGTTGCACTTTAACTCTGTGACTCCCTCTTTTGATGGGGGGACATCAACTGTTCAAGCTATAGCTACCCACAACGTTATAGATCTGTCTGGATGACAGTCATCAAGACTTTTCCATCGGTAACTCGCAAGACTCACGAATCAGTACAATACGATTCCATTGTTCTGGTCTTTTTTTCTCCCCTTCGCGTGCTGGCTGCAATTTGGGCAAGCTCTCAGAAAGTAATTGGGCGTGGAGGATGTGGCATAGAGTTGGCAAAAGCCCAGCTGCCTTTTTTTTTTTTTTTTTTTTTTACGTCCCTTCTACACCTGTTCCAGGCAGCAGCAGCATGCATGCGGCTATTATGGGACGGGCAGAGTGTGTGCACTGAGCCATCGGGAAAACAAAGTCAACCTCCCTTAGAGCAGCATGGTATGGTATCCGTGTGGTTTCTTGGACAGTCTCAGATGCTGATGCTCGATATAAACTGGTATAAAAAGGGGAGGACGAGTTGGATGTACTTTACTTCTTGCACTTTTTTTTTGGTCGATTGGTGCCGTGGAGAGTTTGTGTGGTAAAAAATGTGTCTACCTTTGGCCTCCTCCTCCACCCCCCCCCCCATCCCCCCCAAGCCCCCCTTGCGGTCCAAGGAAGTTACCACTGACAGAATAAGATTCGCGACTTTTTAGATAGGAGAGCTTGGTTTCCTTAAAGAACTTTCTGCCTGTGAGATCCATTCTGTGGAGGTGGCATATACTAATTATTGTCTACATGGTTTAGGGTGACTGGCGTATGCGGTGTTGTTGGCAAGAGTTTTTGTTTGCGTTTCAGGGCAAGGGGTCAGTTTTTAAACAAACTCTGACAAAAATAGATGGTCCTTTCTTCGGCCTCCTGCATATGAAAAAATAGATACAGAGTGTGTCGATAGATATGGGCCGGTCAAGTCGGGTTTGTTATTATTTACAATTGAATTTTTAGATTTTTGTAGAAAGTAACCGTATTTTTGGCCACGAGCACTGTTAAAAAAAATCACCGTGGTCATGGAGTGGAAAAGAACACTTCCCTTATTGGTATGAAGGGTTTTTTTTTTTTTTTTTTGGTTGCTAGAATGGATGTAGGATATTACTTCATTATTTGAACGGCTTGTAACTGGAGAATATCCTGTGTACCCCGGAGGCAAGATCATCACATTGCTCATTAGCGCGATCAGAACGCCCAGCTTTTATGTGGTCTTCTCGCCTCAGAGCTAGCTGCACCTCCTCCCCTTCTGTCGCGAAACAAAACCAAGAACTCTCCCAGGGCTCCTTTCCGAGTGTGCGTGATCATAAAAATATCACACCTTTTTCTTTTTTTTTTTACCCAGGGATGGCGGCGCGATTCGCCTGGTCAAATTGGCCACTCGACAGAATGTTTTTGCCTCGTGTTTCTCCAGCACCGTAATAAAGCATCGGCCCTGGTTAGCCGTGTTTTCTGGCTTCGTAATACACTATCAGCCTTGGGCTCTTCCGCCGGCTGTTTTAATGAACGTGACAAAATCCATATTTCTGCCGGTGATTTCTGTTTCTTTCTGGTTTTGGGGTGTAAAGTAATGATGACCCCGATCGCCAGAGCCTGCTGGAAGGAGGAGAGGCGGCGTGGACAATGGTTGGGAACGTGAAGGGGACTAATAAGCTACCTTGCAGAAAGCCCCGCTTGTTTCCTCCGCCCGTGCCGTCAACAGGAGAGGACAAAACAGACCCAGCTCTCCTGTACAAAAGCTTGGATTCCGTGTCTCAAGGGGCTGTGGTGGTTTCCTGTGGCCTGTGCCCCAGCAGCGTCGGAGTTCTTCTTATGCCTTCCGTTTGCGAGGTCTTGCTGGTGAAGTAATGATTTCTCGTCACGTTATAATTGTTACGCTTCTTAAACACCTTGTCAAGTTGTGTTGTTGTGGTTTATTTGTTTGTTTGTTTGCTTTTCTTTAAATCGTGAAGCCTCGTCGCTTGTGAAATACATGCTATTGCTGGAAAGCTGTTGTCTCTCTCTCTCTCTCTCTCTCTCTCTCTCACACACACACACACACACACACACACACACACACACACACACACACACACACCCCGACCGTTATTTGTGTTTCCGATACAGTAACTTCGCTCGTGTGTGCGTGCGTGCGTGCGTGTGCGCGCGCTTACTTTCAGAAGAGAGTCTTGTATTGGAAATACACGTATCTCCCATTTAGCTGCATGTTCAACGTGCACTCACTTGCGTGACTTCAAGTTCCAGCACGCTAGACATCCATTAAACTCTTACCTGTACTCCTCGTCATTACATTCAACGGGGGACAAACTACCCATGAAATATCGTCTCCTGTCCACGGGCACCCAAAGTGTACGAAGTGGATTAGGAGTGCAAACTCTTCTCCTATTCTCCGTCAGCAGAGACCGATACTGCACTTCCACACTGAGAAGCGCGTTGCTTGCAAGCTGTACTGGCGTAACGATAACTATAGCTCACGGAGAATGACCATACCTCGCCGCATAAGAAGTGCGTCTCCTGACCACGTGCTATGTTCTGCGTGCTCGTTTCACTTGTGTCTCTCTGAGAGATGCCCAGGAATCCTGTGGTTGTTGTTTTGTTTTGTGTTTTTTCTTTGGGTTTTTGTTTTGTTTTAATTTGTTTTGTTTTCTTCACTACTTTATTGTCCATTTTGGGAAATTGGGGCTAAGCGTGTCGCCGCGGTGCAGCGCCACCCAACATACCTATCATATTTTTACAATTTTGCTGGGTGAGGAAAGCCGGATAACCCGGAGAGAAACATCCTGATGAGCAGCCCGGTAGCCAGGAAGAACCGGTATCACATATAGCTCGACCTGAGCTCGAACCCACGCTTCATCGCCGTGACATCGGTGACGGCCGTTCAGTAGTCCGACGCGCTACCTATTAGACCACCGCTCACCCCAAGAGCTCACCCGCCGTTCACGTAAATGGATAATCAGAGGAAACAAGAGCTAATGGTTTAGAAAATCGCTGAAGCCGCCAAACATGACATCAGTTTATTTCAGAAAAAGCCAGACTAAGTACTCCATGTTCGCGTACATTGTAAGGACGGATTGTCAGAGCGGTTTGCGTCAGTGCTTTTGCTTTTGCTGCTTGGGAAAAACCCCACAGCGCGGGAAGTTAATTGCGAATGAGTTTACGAAGAGTCAGGGCGGGGATTTTGTGGTAAATGATTCTTCCTCATTGTCTGCCGCGGGAATGCTGAGCATGTCCGCTTTTTTTGTGTGTGTGAAAGAGCTGCTAGAATGTTCAGTCGCTTCTTCTGCAGAAGCTGCACAAAAGAAGTGCTCGTCAAAGGGACGTCAATTAGCGCGGGTTCTCTAGAAGCTAGTCCCTGTTTCAAACGAACAGGCAGCTGCAGAATGGTGAAGGGGGAAGGAGTGGGGGGGGGGGGGGGGGGGGGAGGGAGGGTGCTCGATGTAGATAGAACTTCACACACAGAACGTCAACACATTACCGTCATGTCAGTGGTACGGAGCGTCGCCACAATGAAGTTTTGGATTTCAATATTTAAAGTTTTTTTTTTGGTATGTTATTTTTTTAAATTGCTGTTGTTTTTGTTGTTGGGTGTTTTTTTTTTTTTTTTTGGGGGGGGGGGGCGTTTTATTGTTTTTGTTTGTTTTTGTTTGTGTGTGTGTGTGTGTGTGTGTGTGTGTGTGTGTGTGTGTGTGTGTGTGTGTGTGTGTGTGTGTGTGTGTGTTTGTTTGTTTGTTTTGTAAAGTTATATTTTATGGTGTGTGTGTTGCATGGGGTCCACATTTTCCAAAGCAGGCGGGGGGGGGGGGGGGGACGACTGTCCCAAATGAACGGTATCTCATACTAGAGGTGGAAAACCTGATGCCCCAAACGGAACTCGATTCCCCGACCTTTGATGGCGGGACCTGTCGCCACTGAAAAGCGGCCTTCATAGACAGAGTGTTGCCTTGTACAGGTGACGGCTCAGACAGGTTCGACTGTAAAACTTACCTGCAGTTCTTTTTACAGCACGGAGGTACATTAACCGTTTCAGCTGTCGATACATTTCTCATTGAGCCTCCCCCTCCCCTCCCCCTCCCCTCCCCCTCCCCCTCCGCTTTTTCCTTCTCTCCTGCTATGCTCCTCACAACGGATTACCGGAGTTTCGTTTTGTGATTTTAATCAGGTCTGTGTTGGGGGGAGGGGAAGCGAAAGGAAGGAAACAAACTTCAAAAGAATTTCACTTGTAACGCGTCCCTAACCTGCACGTGATTCACCTCGGATGAAGTGTCTTCTTGGCGCTGGCACCGCGGATTTGAGGGAGGCTGAGTAGGTGCAAAGAGTGGATCACCGTGTGGTGTCGCTGCAACGCTTGTCTGACCTGCACGTGATGCTCGAGATGAAGACGCAGTCCCAGTAGGTTTGATACGATCACGGCGATGTGGTTGACGACTTGATGCAGAACGCCAGTGTCTTATGCGAGGGCGTTGACGTTGATTTCCAAGGTGATGTGCACATAATGCAGCATTGATGGGTGCTCTTTGTTTTAAGGCCTTATGTCTTTACACGGCGAGGCCTTGTAATGGGTCGTTTAACGTGCAGGGTGATAAGACGAAGCCGAAAGAGATGTCTCTAGTTTTTAGACCTCCCCCAGCAACTACCAAGAGTGGAGGCCGCCAGTGCTTATTTATGTTATTAATTCTTAAGTCTTGCCATGTCTTGTGGGTCTTATGTTTTTATGTCATGTTTCTGATGTGATGTAGTAGTGTATTTTAGGCAAAAGCGATGAATGAATAAAGTATTAAATTAAATTCAGTTCAGTTCAATTCATTGCTCGCCACATGTACTATTACCAATGTGATGTCCTGACTATTATTTTGTCTCTTCTCAGAGTACATTTCTATGCTTTTGTCATATCAACACGCATACAAACGCGTTGCCCAAGGTGACACGTACTCTTCAAATCAGCCACCGTGACCCGTGAATGAATTCTGTGAAGTCGGCCGCTGGAATCAGTGACTTGAACTTCAAGTGGAAGCTCCAACCAGTTTGATTTCTCGTTCTCTTTCGGTTCTCATTTCGCTTCACTTCGTTGAAGTGAATGGACATTATTATTATTATTATATTTTCATTTCGCTTCACTTCGTTCCAAGTTTTGCGGGCAGAACTAAATAATTATAGCAATGAAAATAGTATACCTACTGTTGTTTCTGTCGTTGGAACACCACAAAAAAACAAACAAACAACACACCATTTTATAGCCAGGGAGAAAAGCAGTTTGTTGGTGCTTCAAAAGTTAGAAGGGTTAACTTCTTAGTAGTATTTCTCGGCGGTACAGTACTTTTTAGGATCAGCGTTGCAAAGAGTTACGATAACGGCGGCTTTTCAGCACCGCAAGCTACAGTAATGTAAATCTTGTGGTACCTATACCTACTGATCGCAAGGTCGCCTCACCGCAACACCTGCGCGCGTAATGTCATGACGGCAAGTTCTCAGGTGCCACACTCGTACCTGCTGCCTCCAGGCGATGCCAGAAGTGGTCGAGTTCCCTCCCTGTAACGGGCCTCTTCTGTCTGAACTCGACGAAACGCGGCGGAAATGGTTTATATTTGGCGCGGGGAAAATAATGACAGATTTGGGCCGCGGTTTTGACAGATCGCGAGAGCAAAACAGACAGTGAAGGGGTTTTTTTCGGGGGGGGGGGGGGGGGGAGACGTGTTTGACTTCTCCTCCCTCGGAAACAACAAGCCAACAAGCAAGCTGCAGGTCCAACTGCCGTTTTAGGGGCGTCGTGTGCTGGCTGACCCCGATCAACGTGCTCGCTTCCGCTGTGGGTTTGTTCTGACAGTTGCAGGTGTCGGGTCCTACTGTCTTACTGTCTTACTGTCTTACTCTCTGTTCTCGTAACGTTTATTGAGAAAGGCCACGCCGTATAGGTACTACACACCTGAGAATTCCATACAGAAGCGCAGCTGGGTATCAAGACAGCATCGTACTGAGCTTGGCTTGGTCTCATGTCCATCTTCATCCCCCCCCCCCTCTCTCTCTCTCTCCACACACACACACACACACACACACACCTTTCCGCCTCTTACATAGACAGCCCACTTTATTTTGCAGGTTTTTGCAGGTTTATTAAAACGGTCAGTCAGACCGGTGGTATATGGACGTATGTTCAGAGAGAGGAAAATCCACTTTTTTCTCCTTTGAGGGGGTGGGGAGTGTGTGTGTGTGGGGGGGGGGGGATACTTCGTCTGTCTCTATGCAGCCCTATGTAATCTTTTCAATCGGCGGCCGATTGAAGCACACCGGAATGGTATTTGCACTCCTCTTGTTCCACATGGCCTGACCGTGCTTGGCTGACACGCACGTGGGCACAGTCGGTCGGTCTGCGCTTGTAATTTCTCCTGCAGATTTTTTTTTTTTTTTTACTTTTTTTTTTTTTTTTGTCGTCTGCCCGTTCGTGCGGGCAGTTCCATCGTGTCGATCACGTTAGGGTTGTTAGCTTAACAGACCTGCCGGTCACATTTCGACCCGGGGCTGCTTCGTGGCTTTTGCATTATTTGCGCAGTGTGGATGCACTTTCATTTCGGTTGACATTACCTGTTATCGCTTCTGGTTCAAAGCAGTCACGGGGGGGGGGGGGGGGGGGGGGTGAGTTTCGGGCAGTTTAAACTGTTTAAACTTTACTTCTGGAATTGTGAGTCTGGGAATGGCAAGATAAAAGCTCACAGAAAGAAATGTTCAGAGTACTTTATCGCTGTTCGTAAAGTGTTTCTTTGTTTTTTTCTGGTCGTAACTTCAGTCATGATAAAAATATTTCAAAAATGACTTCTTTCCACGGAGTGCTTGGCTTCGAGGGAGGGAGGGAGTGTGTGTGTGTGTGTGTGTGTGTGTGTGTGTGTGTGTGTGTGTGTGTGTGTGTGTGTGTGTGTGTGTACAACAGAAAAAAAAGATGTTGGTCGTCAGACCAATTTTCAAACTTGCCTTTGGTAATACTACACAAGAAATGTTAAAAAAAAAAAAAACTTTGAGAGAGAGAGAGAGTCTCCCCATCCCTCCCATACACCCCCACCCCCGAAACAACCACTGAACAACCGAGGGATATAAACATTGCTGTTTGGTTTTAGCGATATCATCCTTTATTCCAATTTTATTCTTCATAGTTTAAGTCCGGAACGCTGACGCCATGAGATTGCAGCTTCCATTTTCCACGACCCTGAAACACCAGCAATCAGTGAAACTGAAAACCCCAGCTCTTGCTCACAAACACAGGTGTAACACTCCTCTGAAAATAGATTTTTAGAGAAAATTGCGTTTGATTTGAAGTATCCTTCCTCTTACTCTTGCTCCCTGGCGAAATATCACAAATCAGTCCACGAGGACCACTGAAATCTAGATCATTATAGAAATGGATGTCAGAACTTGGTTCCTGAAGGTTACCAGCCAGTAGATGCTTCGGTGTTTGTCAGTGCACTTTTGTGGAGCTCGTTTTGTCAAAGCGTGTGACTGGTCAGGTGACCCGAGTAACTGTCCTTCCATTGGTTGCCGCCTGGAGCTCTTTGTGTCAAAGCTCGTGATTGGTCAGATGACCCGAATAACTGTCCTTCCATTGGCTACCCCCAGACGCATCTCCCTGATTGCGAAAACCATCCTGTTGTTAGATAAATTCGGACCCTTTTTTGTGAAAATCGGTCTACGTTTTCTTTCGGGTTTGTTCTGTATTAATAGGGAGCGAGATCCGTTTTGGTATTTTGCCGCTGTCGTCCATTGCGTTTTTGCAAACATCGCTAATGGACTCAGACCATTTTGTCCGGTTCACAAATTAGAGGCGTCTGGTTCTTCTGGGTGTTTTCTGCCTGACTCTTTGTCTGCTGATAAATGGAACCAGAAATGGGTTGTGGGGGGAGAGAGAGAGAGAGAGAGAGGAGTAATGGCAGCCATTAGTGCGGTGGACAGTGGCATAGATTAGGGATGTATGCAGACCAAAGGAAAGGTCAATAATCGAGGATTTTGTCCCAAATTACCTGCCGATTGCGTCCCCGCCGTCCCCGTTTGTCTGCCCCTGAGCTCGACAGGCCATGTGAAGCGCAAACCAAACACCGCCGCAACCTGTAGATTTTTTTTTTTCTGTGTTTTCTGCCCGCTGTTTGGCGAGACATTAAAAGCGCCGTTGTCAAAAAGAGGGAATTAAACTTACAAATAGAAAAACTGGCGAAAAGGGAGGTACCAGGATAGCCATCCAGGACCGTATTTGCCCGAAAGTGTGATTTTTGATTTTTTTTGGGGGGGGGAGGGGGCAACGCTGGTCCCCCCCCCCCCCCCCCCCCCCGTCGCTGTTTGACGATACATTAAAAACACTCTTGTCAAAAAGAGGGGATTAAACCTACAAAGATGAAGAGAAGCAAAAAAGGAGAGGAACGAGGAAACCTATCCCAGGAGCGTATTTGTTCGGACAGTGTGTTCTTTTGCTCTGTCGCGCCCTGGTCAATAGCACTGAACGGCAGTAGTTACGTCTCTCATTGTCCTCACGTTCCAGCCAGCCCTGTTAGTAACGTTTTAGCAGAGTTCAGCTCGCAGGTATATAGCATGAGGCGGTCCATTGTTCGCCGTGCAGGATACTACCGGCGAACCGTTGTCGTCGGTGTAAAAGCAAATTTGACGCTCGGTGCATCAGCGGGGTTATGGAATCGGAAAGACAACACACGAGTGATGGGAAATTATCCACGGTTTGCAGTTTAGGACAACGGAGAGTAATTAACGCCAGTACAACTGTTGTTAACGTGAACGTGTCATGGTGTTGATTTGAGTCAAATGGATGTATCATTTTAGGATAAAAGATGTGTTTTAGTTGGGGTTGGGGGGGGGGGGGTGTCGTGCATCGGAGTGTTTAGTTGTGTCTATGTTGGGCAACCTAAATGTGTTATGCTGGTTTTTTTTTTTTTTTTTTGTTTTTTTGTTTGTTTGTTTTTTGTTTAACATTTGTGGACAAAGCAGTACACATGATGCATCACGTGTTATTTTGACAATTAGTGTTTGAGGCAGAAACCCCTCCTGCACACCTGCCCCCACCACCCCTCCCGACATAGTCTTTGCGATCCCTCCCCTCCCTCCCCCCGGTACGCTGTTTTTCAAAGTCCGCATTAACAGTTTTTAGTAGCCAAACTTAGGAAGGCATTGCACGAAGAAAACTTTATGCAACTTTACCAGCAGGAAAAAATTCTGTTCTTGCTTTAATCAGAAATCGCTTTGTCCGAAAACTTCATCCCGCCATTTTTACCGTCACGAGAAAATTCTGTTCTTGCTTTAATCAGAGAACACATTGTCCGAAAACTGCGTGCAGCCATTTTTGACGACACGAGAAAACGCTGCTGTTGCTTTAATCAGAACACGCATTGGCCGAGAACTTCATCCAATCAGTTTTGCTGTCACGAGAAATCTCAACTTTTGCTTTGGAATGCATTATCCAGCCGCACAGACGTGAACAAACTCATCTTCTTGCCTTAATCATACTAAGTTAAAACGCAAGAAAATCGCTGATAACGTGCTGCGTGCCAAACACAGAACAGCCACTTCCGTTTCGTCGAGTCCTGTTCCGGCGGGTTCTTAAATTTTTAAATTCTCATACACGAAATGGGTTTTCGGGTCACTGGTGGCTCAAGGGGGGGTGCCCGTGTTCGACGACTCCAGATTCTCCAAAATAGCGATGTGACATACGGGCTGTTGCTTCATCTGTACTGACGGTACCGGAACTATAATCAGACCAATCGCAGCATGGCGTGTTGGTCCCGCACGCAGACCCAGAAACATTTTGGACGAGGTGCCGTCGTGTTCTGTTTCCTGTTTCAGATGCCGCTGTGTTGACACGGCAAACAGTCGGCGTTGTACCAGGTGCCCAGTCATATTGGGGACATGTTTTTGTGGGGGAGATTGCTGCAAGTTTCCATCTTTTTGATTAACGAATACCTCGGAGGTAGTGGTGGTGTCGCTGTAGCTCAGTGGGTAAGTATCACGTAAATGGGGAGGTTTTGTTGGTGTTAAAAGTCTCGACAGGGCTGTTTCTGTCGGTCTGTTTCTTCATAGACTCAAGACTCGAGACTCAAAGGTTTTATTGTTTTAGGCCAGTGGCCCACAACAAGAGCGTGAACAGTGACACTGATAGAATGAACATTAAGATTCTATAAATCAAATATGACACTGCATTACTACTGGACTATGACTGTGATACAATATGACAGGGATCAACGCAATTAACCAAGTTCTCTCCTTTTCAGCGCTTTGTATATGTTTTAGAGTTGATTGGAAAGGATGACCGCGTCTTTATCATAATTGATGGCTTTGAAATTTGGTGTGACTGGATAAGGTGTTGAATCAGATCACGATTAACTTATTCAGACGTGTGGGTTTTTTTTTTTTTTTTGGGGGGGGGGGGGGGCTGGGATTTTTTTTAACAGCCTTTATTAAAACAGAGGAAGCCGGGATAGCTGAGTGTTGGACTTCAGTGCTTGGGTCGTGAGTTCGAATCCCGGCTGCGAGCCAAATACTTGTCATGGCTTTTTCCTAGTTGTCTCGCCTTTGGTATCACCCGTATGTGGTGGAAAAGGACGTTAAATCCCAAGGTAACCAACCAACCAATCTTAAAATGTCATATAGTCATACATATGTATGTCTCAGCCTCTGGTTGCCATTCCAGTCGATTATCGGACGCAATATCGTGAGGTCGTGGGTTTGAATCCAACAGGGCTAAAATTTGCACCACGCCGTTTTTCAAATGCCCCCAAATAGGATTTTGGACGCTGCAGAGGAGAAAACTGTGTTTGCAAGGGAACGTGAGTTTAGATCTACAGTTCCCAGCAGAAAAGCTCATCCACACCCGGCACCACCAGCACTTTTCTTGCTGCTAGGAAACAGCGGTCAGGCCTGGGGGCTGTGCACGACACGTATGGAAATGAAGGCAGCATTTCGCCGGGCCAAATTGCACCTTGATGGGACAGCATTGCGGGGTGCGGCGTCGCCCAAGTTGACACACACGGAGTCGGGCTAATTTCTCCCGGCATCCGGCCTGTCGCTCACATGCAAAGAACTTTTGACGAGATGGGTCATTGCTGCAGGATCATGCTGGTTTCGTGTGAACAATGATGGAGGAATGGTTGTTGGGAAAATTGGTGTGCGCGTGTGTGTGTGATGGGGGGAAGGGGTGGGGGTGGAATAGCATCATGCCACGGAATCGTCAACTTTCATGATGCCAGTCCGCAGTTCAGCCCGAAATAGCTGCCTCAGACTTGAGATGGCCTGCTCGTTGTCTCTAACTCGTGCTGTGCACCAGAGAGCAGATGATATTTCGAGCTGAACTGTAGACTGGATTCACCGACACTGTTACTTTGGGGGGGGGGGGGGGGTATATCAGTCAATATAATCGTGGTTTTTAGTGTGTATTGTTCGCGCGCGTGTGTGTGTGTGTGTGTGTGTGGGGGGGGGGTTAGTTCTGTGTGTGTGTGTGTGTGTGTGTGTGTGTGTGTGTGTGTCTCTCTCTCTCTCTCTCTCTCTCGGGGAGCGGGAATAGTCGAATGGTAGAGACCTTCTATGGACCTTCAGTGCTCGAATCGTGAGTTCGAATCCCGGCTGTGGCCAAATATTGGTGCTCTCTCTCTCTCTCTCTCTCTCTCTCTCTCTCTCTCTCTCTCTCTCTCTCTCTCTCTCTCTCTCTCTCAGAGCGCGTGTGTGTGTGTGTTTGTGTGTGTGTGTGTAAATAGTATTTGTAGTAGTAGAATGTAGCAAGGACAAGACAGAAGAAAGGACGCTGTACCTAATCTTTCATCCTTGAAAAATAAAGTGTCATTGTCTCTCTCAACCCCCCCCCCCCCCCCCCAAATCCCTCCCCCTCCCGCCGCATGATCGCTTCGGCGGCGTCCCAATAAACTCTCTTTAACGTAGCGCGAGCTCCTGTCTGTTCAGCACTGCCTGGCCATCCCGATCCGAGAACCGTGGAGCCAGCGCCGTGTCCTGTTAATGCCTCTCTATCCATTTACACGGTCCCAGGACGCTCCTCGCCCGCTCGTTCAGCGAGCCGTGCGCCCGCAGCCTTGCTGATTTAATGTCTCGCCACCACCCTGCACATCCTCGAGTGCACCTCGACATCCCTCGATGGTGTCGCTGTGCGTTTGAATTGATCTCTTTTGGGTGTAAGGGATGTGTTGGTGCTTTTTGGGAGGTTTTCCTTCCGTCGTCTGTCAATCTTGTGGGGTGATGTCAAAGATGAGGGCGCTTGGAAAAGGAGTTGAGGTGATGGGGGTGCAGTTGTGGTGTGTGTGTGTGTGTGTGTGTGTGTGTGTGTGTGTGTGTGGGTGTGGGTGGTGGTGGTGGGGGTGATTATCTTTTTTAGAAGTTTTCGTCTGTTTTCTGTCCACATATTTCAAATATGAAAGCGCTGGGAAAAAAGCAGTTGGGGTGATGGGGGTGCAGTGGTGATGGGGGGGGGGGGGGGTTAACTTTTTGGAAGTTTTCCTCTGTCTTCTGGTCACATATTTCAAATATGAAAGCGCTGGAAAAAGTGTGTGTGTGTGGGGGGGGGGGGGGGGGACAGGTGTTGTGGTGATGAGTGGGTGATAAGCTTTTGGGAAGGGTTTTCGGCTGTCCCTTCCTTTCTTGTTTAGACACCTCGTGGGTGATTTCAAAGATAGGGGCGCTGGAAAAAAAAAGGCCTTTCTATTTGGAGTGCGGGAATGACGGAAGAAGAAGGCAAACATCCAAGTACATGCAGTTATAATAACGGAAAAAATCTACGTAAGATATGTGGAGTTCTGCGCAACAGTTGGTGGCGACGTAACTATGCCTGTGACGCAGAATATATGCGTCACGAAGGCGACGAGGACTTTAGGTCTGTGGGACTGCGTCATCATATCAGCCCCGAATCTGACACCGTCAGTCGGAACCACTTGACTGGTTGGTCTGTTGGTGGTGGGGATTTAACGTCCATGTCCATGAAGTACGGGTGTTGTCAACCACGGGGTAACGAGGATAAAGCCAGGACAAACGTTTGGTTTTTACCCGGGAATGGAACTCCCAACCCAGTCTCCGAGTCTTCCAGAATCAACAATCCGACGCTCCACCAGCCCGGCTTAACCGGTTCCCCGCAGCCATCTTGAATCTTGGTAACTTGCTAACTCGGCTTTATTGTGGTTGATTGATTGATTGATTGATTTGATTTCGTTCAAACGAAGTCGAAAACAACAACAGCAAGCAACAAGCGTGACGGCCGTGGTTAGCAACTGAAAACAAGAGTACTTTGTATGGGTCGTGGGCAGGCGGACTAAAAGAAAGAAGGAGATTTGGGGGAGGGGCCCAGAACACCGGATTTAGCCCGACGGTGGCTTGCAGAGATAGACGGCAAGGGATTTATCTTGACAATTAACCCTCGCTGCGCCTCGGCACTGGCCAGCAGGCTCGGCACGACAGCGGAGACGGGAAGGGAAGAGGGTTGAGGAAGGAGGACGAGTAGGAGAAGCGGGGTGGGGGTATGTCAGAGTGATGCATAGTGATTTGATGCTCTCAGCCGCTTGCCGCCACACGGAGGCCGCCCGAACGTGCCAGAGATCGGAGATCGGCCCGAACAGATTGAGAGAAATCCGTTTCGGAGGGAGGAAAATGCGTCCTCCTCCTTCTTCCAGTCGACGGCCAGTCAGTCGTATTGTGGTACGTGCCCTACGCCCTGCGGAAGACTTGAGGGCGATGAGATGGAGGCTGTGCTCGTGGTGCTGGCGGAGTCTGTCCCTGGCCTGGTACAGATTTGCTCGGTTATGAAGTTGGTTTTTGAGTGGATCTGCATTTTTTTTTGTGTGTGTGTGTGTGTGTCAATTTCTTCTCGCTTGCTTTCTGCTCAGTTATGAAGTTTGAGTGGATCTTCATTGCATTCGTTCTGGCCCTTAGGTTTTTTCTTTTCATCTCTGTCATCCCGTAGTGTTTTTTTTTTTTTTTTAATTGATTTTCAGCTTTGCCCTATGAGGTCTGCCGTTAACAGGTTATGAATATTAAACTGACAAGTTATTAACTTTACAACCGGCACCAGGCCTGCCAGTCAGATACGCGCTAACGGAACTGGAAATCATTTCGAATGAAGTCTAATAATATGTAACGTAATGGAAGCCTTGTCATAAGACAAAAAGCCGTGTCGTTATTCCACTCCGGCTAACGAGTTGCTTGCCCTTTTTTCGCAGGGGGGTCACGATAGCTTAGCTGTGGTTAGTTTAGGGTGGGGTGGGTGGGTGTTTGGGGGTTTAACTCCTTTTCCACCACATACGGGTGATATCAAAGACGGGGCAACGACGAAAAAGCCAGCACAAATATTTGGCCTCAGCCGGGATACGAACTCACGACCCGAGCATTAGAAGTCCAACGCTCTACCATTCGGCCACCCCGGCTACCCTGTGGTTAGTTTAGAGGTGAAGATAAAAACGGTAGAGGAGATATTGGAACGATCTTTTCAGGTGGTAGATAGAGCCAAAGTTTGTCTGAAGATAACCGTGAACAGATAAGGAGTACTCTGTGTTGCTTTGCGGTTTTGTACCTTGTCCCGTGAAGAAGGTCGTCAGCATTTCCCGAAGTTTGCCAGTCAGATTTTTGTTTTTAATCTCCCGTCCTCTGAGCGTGTTTTTAAGTGATGTTAAGGTTTTGGCACTGTTGGAAATTGTTGACAAAACCTGCATGTGTTCGACCCCCACCGCTGCCACCATGTCAACAAAAGTAAAACAATAGCTGCTGCAAGCTAGATGTCAAATGGCTTTATTCCAG
>JACVVK020000002.1:800000-830000 GCA_018292915.2 Batillaria attramentaria
AGCGTAACTAACGAGTGACGTGCTTCTAGCACATGTTGTACACCTGGAGACAAGAGACAAGATCGACTTCTTACAACTTCGGCCCTTGGCTCCACGTGGAGCATAGGCCATCGACAACCCTTCGCCATCGCACTCTGTTCTGGGCCAGTCTTGCCACTCCAGTCCAGTTGGTACCCTGCTTACATAGCTCTGCCTCAGTGTCCCGCCTCCAGCTGTTGCGAGGCCGGCCTCTCTTCCTTTTCCCCTGCGGGTTCCATGTCAGGGCTTGGCGTGTGGTGCTGGATGCTGGCTTCCTGAGGGTGTGTCCAATCCAGCCCCACTTCCTCCGCAGGATCTGCTTGGCCACTGGTTCCTGCCCCGCTCGCTCCCACAGCTCTTCATTCCGGATCTTCTCTGGCCATCGGATGTTGAAGATGCGCCTCAGACAGGTGTTGAGAAATGTCTGGATCTTCTGCTGCATCGTCTTCGTTGTCCTCCATGTTTCGCATCCGTAGAGCAGAACTGACTTCACGTTGGAGTTGAAGATGCGAAGTTTGGTTCTTATGCTGACAACTTTGGATGCCCAGACGTTCTTCAGCATGACCATTGCTGCCCTTGCCTTGCCGATTCTGGCTGTGACGTCTCGGTCTGTGCCTCCCTGTCCATCAACCACACTCCCCAGGTAGACAAAAGACTCCACCTGCCTGATGGGCTCTCCACCGACTGTGACTGGTGTGTTGGCAGTGGTGTTGATCTTCATCAGCTCGGTTTTCTTCCTGTTGATCTTGAGCCCTGTTCCGGCTGATGTGGCTTCCAGGCGCGTAGTCTTGTCCTGCATCTGGCTGTGGCTGTGAGACAGGAGCGCCAGGTCGTCCGCGAAGTCGAGATCATCCAGCTGCGTCCAGAGTGTCCACTGTATCCCGTTTTTCCTGCCTGCTGTAGTGGTCTTCATGATCCAGTCGATGACCAGGAGGAAGAGAAACGGGGACAACAGGCATCCCTGGCGGACTCCAGTCTTCACCTCGAAGCTTTCTGACAACTGGCCAGCATGGGCAATCCTGCAGCTCATGTCTTGGTAGGTGCACTGGATCAAGGAGATGATCTTCCCAGGAACTCCATAGTGCCTTAACAGCTTCCACAGTGCCTCTCTGTCTACACTGTCGAAAGCCTTCTCATAGTCTATGAAGTTGATGTAGAGCGGGGAGTTCCACTCCAGTGACTGCTCCACAATGATGCGTAGGCTGGCAATCTGGTCAGCGCAGGACCTGTTCCTGCGAAAGCCCGCCTGCTGGTCTCGGAGCATGGGGTCGACTGCCTCTCTCATCCTCTCCAGTAGAATTCTGTTGAGAACCTTGCCTGGCACTGACAGGAGCATGATCCCTCGGTAGTTGCTGCAGTCCCTGAGGTCCCCTTTCTTTGGCAGCTTGATGACGATCCCTTCTTTCCACTGGGCTGGCACCTCTTCCTTCTCCCAGATCTTGCTGAATAGGCTGTGCAGCATGTTGACGGCTGTCTCTGTGTCTGCTTTGATGGCTTCTGCTGGTATCTCGTCCGGCCCTGCAGCTTTCCCATTTCTCAGTGTCATGATGGCTTTCCTGATCTCCACCTTAGAGGGCTTGTCGCAGTTGATGGGTAGTTCTGTCTCTGCTGGTGGGATGTCTGGTGGTGTTTCAGGGATGGGGCGATTTAACAGCTCCCTGAAGTGTTCTGCCCATCGCTTCAGCTGTTCCTCAGTTGTTGTCAGTGGGTGCCCGTTCTTGTCCTTCACTGGTTTGTCTGTCTGCTGGAATTTTCCCGTGAGCTTCTTGGTCACCTGGTACAGGTCTTTTAGATTCCCTTGTCGGGCTGCTTCCTCTGCTTGACTGGCCAGGTTGTCGATGTAGTCCCTCTTGTCCTTCCTGGTGCTCCTCTTCACTTCTCTGTCAGCTGCTGTGTATTCCTCTTGTGCCTTTGCCTTAGCTCTTCTTGTTCGGCTCGTGTTCAGTGCAGCTTTCTTCTCTTTCCTAACTTCCAGCTTCTGGATGGTATCAGCAGAGATCCATTCCGTATGTTGGGTCTTTCTCTTGCCAAGGACCTCTTCGCCTGTGTCGTGCCAAAGTTTCTTGCTGTGTTCCCAGTGTGTCTCGATGTCCATTTCACTGTCTTCTATCAGGTCTTGCAGTGGCTGGAACCTGTTGGAAAGGCTGATCCGGAATGCTGCTTGTGTCTCTGTGTTCCTGAGTAGTCCAACGTTGTACCTGGTCCGTGTGTTGTTGGCGTTGGTGTGCCTCTTAAGCCGAAGTCTCAATGTTGTTGCAAGAAGGTGGTGGTCTGATGATACATCAGCACCCCTCATCACACGCACATCCCGCCACGATCTCCTGAACTTCCGGCTGATGCAGATGTGATCAATCTGGTTCTCCGTGACATGGTCCGGCGATCTCCATGTGGCCTTGTGGATGCGCTTGTGTGGGAAGATGCTGCCTCCTATCACTAGCTGGTTCAGGGCACAAAAGTTTGCAAAGCGCTCGCCATTTTCGTTCATCTGTCCCAGTCCGTGTGTTCCCATGGTGTCCTCGTAGCCTGTGTTGTCTGATCCAATCTTGGCGTTGAAGTCTCCCATCAGTATGGTCATGTCCTTGGCTCCTCCTCTATCTATCACTGTCTGCAGTTGTTGGTAGAAGTCATCTTTTTTCTCCTCTTCCGCATCATTGGTGGGAGCGTAGCACTGGATGATGTTCAGCTTGATGTCTTTTTTCTTGGTGATGAATTTGGCTGTGATGATGCGGGAGTTGACAGGTTCCCAGCCGATGAGTGCCCGCTGTGCCTCCGGTGCCAGCATCAGGGCCACGCCCTCAGTGTGGGGGGCTCCATCCTCTGTGTGTCCAGAGTACAGCAACTGCTCTCCCGATGAAAATCTCAGCTGTCCTGTCTGTAGCCACCTTGTCTCACTCAGTCCCAGTACTCCTATCTTGTAGTTCTTCATCTCTCTTGCTACTTGTATGGTCCTTCCTACTTCATACATTGTCCTGATGTTCCATGTGGCTACTCTCGTCGTTGTCCTGGGTGTTAGAAGGGGGGTCGGCCTTGCAGCTTCCTTTCGGCTTTCACTGCAATGCGTCATAGGTCTCCGGGATGGAGACCCTTCCTCGCCCAGGTGAATGTCTCGGTTTGTTGTTGTCGATGCTTTTGTAACTTAGTGTTTTTTACAGGTAGGGCTGTTAACCCTACGCAAACCCGTTTAGCCTCTTGGAGAGGTGGTCCACATTCGTCTGACCTCTACCCTTTGACCTGTCCAGCTTGGGTGACCCTGCCAGGAGCATGTGCTCCTGCTGGCATAGTTCTCTGGGTCATTGAGGTACACAAGCCACTACCCCACGACAAGGGGTGGACCAAGACAAGATCGAGTGTTCTAATTTTATACTGGTACAGTATGTTTTCCACCGCCTCAAGCAACGATAATCTGGGTCATTGACGCCACTGTGTAAATCGGGGATACAGGAAAATGTGTCGTTAGCTTGCGTTTGTGTCGGGAAAGGGGAAACTTTCGCCCTTTCCAAGGGGGAAGAGCTTGGGGGGATGGGGGGGGGGGGGGGGGGGGGGCAGCTGTACAAAAATATTATCTTGCAGATGATAGTGCGTGTGGTTGTTTCTAAATTTGTTTTGTTGTTGTTGTTTTTTGCTTCCGTTCTAAATCTCTAAAGGCCATCAGAATTCTTTTTTAAGACCACCACCACCACCCCCCCCCCCCCCCACACACACACACACATGCACTGAATCCACGTGTCCATACACCAGCTCTTGCCAAAGGTCGTTTTTCGTCGTTGCGTGGGTGATCGAAAAATGTCAGCGTTTCATCTTTCGCACTGCATAGTCTTTCGCCGTGCACTTCGACAGCTCCTCGTTAGATCGCTGTCCGTCCTTTCCTTGAAAACAATACGTACGGAAGACGCTGCTCGTGGTCGTGGTCCATGTGAACTATATCATGGCATTACTTACATTACGACTTACTTACCTTTTTTTTATCCTTTTCTTTGTCGCAAGTACTGTACATATCTTCAGCCACCGGAACCCAAAGCAAATTACTGTTGGTAGAGCTCGTCATATGACTCACTGAACCTAAGAATAATATTATACCTGTACCTACGCAACCATCAGATCACCATTTTTCCTGTTACACCCCCCCCCCCCCCCCCCCCACACACACACACACACACGTCCCTTCGGGTCCCTAAACTTGCAAGTTTCACGCAGTGAGCATGATACATCATCGCATGTTACACACCCGGGGTATATCGAACAGAAGCCAGCCAATCGATAGCGACATAACTGCGCGGCTATTAAATGGGCGAGTTAGCGCCGTCCAATCAGCGCCTATTATGAGGTTTGTTATCCCCCGTAATTGCTGTCAGGCCGGGGATTCCGTGACGACTGTGGCCGGCTTGGCTGCAGACAATTGTGAAATTTACGGCTCTGACACCGTGACGCGAACTGCCATTACAGGTGGGGGCTGGTACCAGGCAGGGCAAAAATTACAGGTAGTGTTTTTCTCAGTGTTGCGTGTTGAAGCGCTGCCAGAGGGGGTTTGTGCAAAGTTCAGGTCTGATGCCCGCGATCACGCGGCTCTTTAGGATCGGATTGTATCTAAGACATTATTGTGTTGCTGGCTTTAGGGACATTGTGTTGTATTGTGTCGTATTCCCAACGGGAGACAACCCGTGTTATCACGGTGTCAGTCACGGTCAGGTGAAAAACAACAGGTAGGTGAAGCCCGTTTCGTTGTCTTTTTTCAGGTCGATCTTCATTCGCTTTATGATCTGTTAGGCGGCATTGTCACTATGACTGTATGCCTTCGTCTTGTCAAAACTGTTGCCCTCGTTGTCCCGTCTTTGACGTCAGCCGTATGCACAGAAAAAAAAAAGACGTTAAACTCGTTTTTTGCATGTTTAGTCGGTTTTACAGTAGCCAACTTACGTTTGGAACGGTTTGGCTTTGAGTGCGCCTGTACGCTCAAAGAAGTCTATCGTAATGATTAATAGAGCTCTTCATCTGAAAACTATGGAAAGTTCCCCGTCGAAACCTCAAAACAGTTGGCGTCACTCTGGAACGGCGTCACTCTGGAACACGCTGCCTGCCGGCCTGAGAGACCAGTCGGACATAGATCGTTTCAAGTCTGACTTGAAAACGCATCTGTTCCGGCTGGCTTTCGACTAAGCCCGCTTACCTCCTCTTGATTCAGCTGGTGTGTGTGTGTGTGTGTGTGTGTGTGTGTGTGTGTGTGTGTGTGTGTGTGTGTGTGTGTGTGTGCATATTTGTTGGTATCAGTGCGGGAGTACGCGTATTGAGTCACTTTGTGAGAATTTTGCGCTATATAAGTAGAATTCATTATTATCGTTATTATGAATAGAGCTCTTCATGCGAGACAGTGCCACCAACAGTCCGTGCGTAACGGCGAAAATTCAGAGTCTCCTACTCAGCGGTTGACATTGTTGCAACACTAACAGTCACTTGACAGAAACGCGTCACTTATAGCATTCTGTTGGCTCAGTGTCAGCGTGTGAGATGCTGTCACTGTGCAGGCGTCTAAGTGGTACGATGCTAGGCACCACCAAACAAGCCCAGAGCGATCTGTGAGTCTAAAAATCTTAACATGTCGGCCTTTAAACCCTCAATCAACCTGCAATGTATCTCATCAATTGTGCATATCTGTCGCTCTCCTTGAGTTGGTTCATTATTCTTGCGCAAGGCTTTGCAGCACGCGCCGCAGTATTTTTTGTTTGTGCGTGAAAGATTGACCAGGTGCGAGAGATTGTGCAGCTAAATCTGCGCCTTTGGAGCTGCTGCTGAATGGTTCTGTCTTCACAGTGCATAGGTTTTTTTTCACTTGGAAAGGCTTTTTAAGCGTTTAAACCGAAATCCGTTGCTGATTTCAGATTCGGCCGACTCATTGATTCACCGGTTGTTCCAGTTTATCAAAGCAATTAGGTATAGTGTGTGTGTGTGTGTGTGTGTGTGTGTGTGTGTGTGTGTGTGTGTGTGTGTGTTAGAGAGAGAGAGAGAGAGTTGTCTAACCGCATAATGTGGGGAAAAGCCTGGCTTACTTCCATACAAATAGAGAGAGAGAGAGAGAGGGTTGTCTAACCGCATAATGTGGGAAAAAGCCTGGCTTACTTCCATACAAATTGGAAGTTATTTCATGTCATTTATTCATTAAACAACGCACTCACTCATGCGTGACGCCGTAAATGCCAGGCACGCAACGGTGCGTCTTTGGAGGAAGCTACAGTTCTCCAGGCAGATAATTTGTGCGGAAGCTTCTTGTACATCGGCTCAGTTTTTTTGACATGCGTTCGGATCTGGTCAATACGACCTGCTTTCTTCTGTCGTGTGCTTCGTTGTTCTCGGTCATGTATGTCACTGTGTAAAAATGTACATTGCACCTTTGCAGTCCGATAGAGTGTGTTTTGCTTGTATGATACTTTCAGTAATAATAATATTGAATGTTACGCTTGGCCCTCGGTAGAAGCTCCAAGCGCTATTGCAGTAGCCTGTTAAAAACTAGAATACCCTCACACACACACACACACACACACACACACACACACACACACACACACACGGTAAATTCAAAAGCTAGCCCTGTTAGAGAAGTTACCGCGACGCGACAGTCCTGCATATCTTCCTTTGAGTGACTGTTTTCGAAGCACTGGTTAACCCTTTCACACGCTCTGGATCACTCACAGGCAACATCTTTTTAGATCACATAGTGTTATCAAGAAAGAGAAGCCTTTTTCAGCCACGCGAGCGACTAGAATTTGAACAAGTTTGACAACGTTTTGCTACAGGAGCAGCGAAAGGGTTAAGCGCATTCCTGGAAAAGTTTTCCGCAACGTTGACGAATGAGGCTTTAAAACGGGCGTGCCGTGGCTCCGTTGACAGACAGGTATTGTACGGCCAGTCTTATGAGTTTACAAGTTATTGGTCATAGATGATGAACGCTGGCCGATTTCAAATACTGTCGGTAATCCAGTTTGTGGTGGCGACCACGCCGAGTGGGCGTTTTCCTTTAGGACACACACACACGCACACACACACAAGCATCAGACACACGCAGCTACCACCGAACCTTACCGCCCACCTCCACTCCGTTACCGTACACACAGCACTTCGAGTTCCGCACTACCACCGCCACCACTGACACTGGGCTGGCAGCTAGCATCAGGTGTTGCGTGGCTCTCCCCATGTCCCCAGTGTGCAAGTACAGTAGGTAGACCAGACGCCGGCTCTGTCTCTCTAGAGCGGCAAGCACACAGCGAGTGACGAGCAAGTTTTCGTCAGACATCAATCAGGAAGACGGGCTTCACGTGCACGTCGGGGGCCGCGAGTGTGTGTAGTGTAGGGTAGTGTTCGCCTCTGGAACTCCAGCACTTGCAGGCTCGTCGTGTTCGTTCGTTCAGTGTTACTGTTAGTCTCAGACACGCTGCGTCAGTCATTATTTCGTGCATCAGTGCGTCCCCTAGTAACGATATAAGCTTGCCGTGTCCTGATGCAACAGCTACAGTTCTTTGCTGACGATCGCTGCGAGCACAAGCCGGCGTTCGCGTGAAGATCCTCCTGGGACCGTAACAGCAGTATGTTGCAGCTCGACGACAGTCTCACATTTCAGAATTGAGAAAGCCTGTGCACTGTCCGTAACGTGTGCTGTGCACCAAAAAGCACGTGATTATCGGAGATGGGCGCTTGACTGATTGAACACCCTTTGACTTCAGTTTGTAACACCTTCGTCGTCGGATTGACTTGTGTATGTGTGTGTTTTGCCGTATTTTACACGCAGACGGGAATACAGGAAACGTTTGCCGGATATAGTGACTGAACACACTCCCTGGGCCTGTCATGTTTTTTTCTCTGACGAGGTATGCAAATTGCCGTGTTTCATGTAATACAAGAATCATATGCAGTACGTGTATATCATTCGTGTCGTTGATTTTCATCTTGTTCGCCGTCGAGGGGAGCCGGGGTGGTCAAATGGTAGAGCGTTGGACTTCTAATGCTCGGGTCGTGAGTTCGATCCCGGCTGGGGCCAAATATTTGTGCTGGCTTTTTCATCGTTGCCCCGTCCTTGACATCACCCTGTGTGGTGGAAAAGGACGTTAAACCCCCAAACACCCACCCCACACCCACCCTTGTTCGCCGTCGACCTGTGTGTTGAAGGGATTCCGTTTTTGTCGTCTGTGTTCCCTGGGGCAAGAATTGAATTTGATACGAGAGAAGATGAGGATGACATGGATCTTTTGATGTACTGCCTGTGCGCTGCTTATACCTGTGGCTGTGATCTTTTACTCCGCAAATGTCGCAACCGTTTACATATCGTATTTCAAACGAACTCTTTCGTTCCAGAGACGTCGGTATACTCGTACACAAAATATACTTGGCGTTTTTGGCTTTTGAAATGAGATATTTGTTCGCGAGGAACCGAGTCAATAAACTTTCTTTGGTATTTCATCTGTTTGGTATTTGTTTCATGTTTTGTTGATTTTTACGCCGCGTATACTTTTTCAACATTGAAAGCTTTTACCTCATACCAAGAAAGACTGTTCCAGCGCCTTCGATCTTCCATGCTGTGTCACTTTTAGGCTTCAAGTTCATTGGTTTCTGTTGAAGAAATTATAAAGCATCGTGTCAAGTTTATTTTGCGTTTACGAGAGTGTCATAATTACACAGTTATGGCCTCAGGTTCCAACAGCACTTTCTCCATCTCTTCTACAGAATTGTGTGAGTCACTGTCCTGCTATCGTGCAGTTGTCAAAAATGATGCATAGTGGAAACCGAAATTCAATTTTGTAGAAACTCTCGTCTGGTTCACAGCTCCATTAACCGTGTCCATAGGTGGTATCAGCTTGCAGTATGAATACTGCTGCTGTTTTTTGCCCGCGTCGTGCAGCATATATACTGCTGTGAGCAGCTGGCTGAGACAGTTTTGATACGAGTTTTGTCAGTTGCTGCGGTTTATTGTTCTTGTACATTGCATGTGTGTCGGTGAACTTCCAGTTAGGCAGTGTAGAATGCTTGGAGGAATGACATTTGCACACAGCGCAAGGTAATTAAAAGGTGACAGCGCATTCCAGTGTCTGTTATTGTGTGGCTAGTTAAGGCACACGGGAGATGGCTTTGCGATGGTCTGCAGGTTAAGTCCAGTGTTCGTTGTTGAGGCTAAGTACGTTAAGTTTATGTTTTGAATTGTGAATGTTGCACATTCGAACTAGTTTCAGTCGTGTCGTTTACAGGTGGTTGTCTCTCTGTCTCTGTCTGTCTCTGTCTGTCTGTCTGTCTGTCTGTCTCTGTGTGTGTGTCTGTGTGTGTGTGTGTGTGTGTGTGTGTGTGTGTGTGTGTGTGTGTGTGTGTGTGTGTGTGTGTGAGAGAGAGAGAGAGTACAGTTTTCAACTTCTTCTGATTTGTTGTATGAAAGAGAATAAGAAAGAAGTGTTGCAGTCTACACAGTCCGTATAAGACTTAAAAATAAAAAGAGTACAGTACAACAAGGTAGTTAGTGCACTTTCAGATGACATTTCGCATATATTGCTATGAGTCGCGCATTGCTGTGAGTCGTGTCGACGTACGACGCACACACACAAATATCACACGAGCCAAAAATCCTTAGCCGTCAAAAGCTCGTGACGGGAGGAAAAGTTTATGAGGCGTTTGCCATAGAAAGTCTGAATGTCGTCAGATACAAATCGATCAGAACAGCTTTCGTCTTTCCTTCGTGTCCACATGTGACATAAAACGTGTTGTTAAAGAGAGACGATGCAACTTTTGCCCAGCTCACACTTCGACCTGTGCGGCTTAACGTGACACAAGCATGGTGCCGTTAAGACGTTTGGAAAATTATAGCCTTCTGTGGACTGTCGTTGCTAAGATACGAGACAGAATGTACGTCTGGGTGACCGGCCGTACCACGTGGGTACCGAGCTGTCTGAGACAACTCGCTCCTGTCATGTGACACCCGCTTTGCATGTGAAGGAAAAACGAAGAGAAGAGAGCTTTAAAGCGGCACTTCAACAACAACAACAAAATATGCCACGATTTGGTCAGTGGTCTTCCCAAAGTCTATTTTAGAGCTCCGTAAACTTGTCATGTTGCCACTGACCCGATGTGACTTGCACGGCCTACACAAAATTTGAGTACCCCGCGGACGCAGACGGCCGCAGCTATCGTCTGCCCCACACAATCTTTCTTCCTTTCTCCAGTATTTTTCTATTGTCAGTATTGTTTATTGTGGATGACGTACTGGGTGAGTTTAAGGATCTGTATTAGTACTGTTCTGTTGTGAGCGCAGTGCTAACGTGTGTGTAAGAATTGTGCCACAGGTGACTGTAATGTATATTAATATACGTTTGTTCCCCTTTTTTTTCCCCAGATGCGTGAGTGGGGCCAAATATTTGTGCTGGCCTTTTTCGTCGTTGCCCCGTCTTTGATATCACCCGTATTTGGTGGAAAAGGGCGTTAAACCCCTAAACACCCACCCACCCCTTCCCAGATGGCCGTATAAGGTGGAAAATAAATTTGACTTTGACTTTGATGGTGTCACGACTGTCACTTGGGTCCCTGGCTATACAGACCCCCATGGATTGTACAGGCAGCAGGTACAAGTACATTTGGGATCGTATCTTGGCAACGACGGCTCGGAAAGGGCTCAGATTCCGCACACATCTTCTTGATATCATGCTCTTGTTGCCATCCCGTATTGATTTGTGAACTTGAAGTCTTAAGTTAACACATGCCGCTTTAGTACATCTTTTTAGGGGAGCTCACTTACGCACTGCAAGTCACTACATCTGTTCGAATCGGAATATCTTTTTAACCTCATAGGAGGTGCTTTCTGCCTTTCCCCTCTACCATGCTGCGGCCCGCAACACTGGATGCTGGTGTATGTGTCGTTGCGTGTGCGTAGTGTGTGTGTGTGTGTGTGTGTGTGTGTGTGTGTGTGTGTGTGTGTGTGTGTGTGTGTGTGTGTGTTGACACTCCAATTAAATTGTCCCTCTGGGATAATAAAGTGATTGAATAATTGATTGATCGATTGATCATCCCAAAGTAGGCGACTCTGCAGCTTCTAGAAGGAAAGATTACAAGTTTATTCACAGGGGAAAGATTACAAGGATGATCGCAGAGGAAGAAAAGTGTATTTTGGTTCTAATTTTCCGTATACAGAACACGCCTTTGTCACAGTCAGTATCCGCCTAGCTTGTACAGATATGCATAATGCACGAATACTGTCGAGCTACAAAACTGTTTTATGACGCGTTGTCAGCAAGATGTCAACGTTAATCTGTTATTGTCTGACGGTTGAAAGCTTGTGCACTTTTGTTTAAATGCCAGCCGTGGCTCGTGTGTGTGTGTGTGTGTGTGTGTGTGTGTGTGTGTGTGTGTGTGTGTGTGTGTGTGTGTGTGTGTGTGCGCGTGTGTGTGTGTGCGTGTGCGTGTGCGTGTGTGTGTGTGTGTGGGTGTGTTCAGTGCAATTCAGTTTGTTCTATTAAGACTTTCAGACCTTTTGTGTCTTCGGTTAACCGCAGAAAACGTACCCTCATGCCTTTGTGTCGATTTGTGTATTTTCAGGTGGTGACTGGTGATCACCGGTGAGCGTGCAGTGGTGACGGTGATCGTGACGTCACATCCCATGTGACATCATGTGTGGCTGCTGCTGTGAGGGGAAGGTGAGAGACCACGTAAGAGTTGCTTGTCTTTCTCTTGCTTGCTGCTCCTGATTGTGTCCATCGGCATGGTTCAGTGTGTAGTCAGTAGCATTCGATATAATGATAATAATAAATGGCATTTGTAGGGCGTTTTTCTTTATAGTAAAACTCAATGCCTCGAGCACTCACCGACACTTTTAGTACACAGATGGACAGACATACACTGGTGAAGCTGACTAACTGCACAGGAAATCACTGGAAGGCTTGCGAAATAGGAACCTTTTACGATTGCCCTTAAAAACAGACACTGTAGGCGCATTTCTCAGATTCGCAGGCAGAGTTGCACTAGGCTGGTGCCACAAAACTGGAAGGGCGCTCGACAAAAGATTTCAGTTTGCGCTTGGGAATTTTGAGAAGCCTCTCGGACGACGACAGGAGGGTTCGAGGCGGTTTTGTAGGTTACGGGTGAAGCCGAAAGGTATGGTGGAATGGTGCCATCAGAGCGAGGACATGCCAGAACGGAAATTTTATACTGGAAGCGGAAATGGACTGGTAGCCATTGGAGTTCTCTCAGAAGCTGTGTTACATGCTGTCGCTTCCGTTTGTTCAAAACTAATCGCGCAGCGCTGTTCTGAACTCTTCGAAGACAGCCTAACTGGTCTGCTGGAGGGCCAAACCAGTACCGAGTTACAGTAGTCGAGGCGTGAGGTTACGTGAGCAGTAACTAATTTTGCACAAGCGCTCTGCGAAAGGTATGGTCGAATTCACCCACTGAGCCGTAGGGCAGCTAAATTGTCCATCTCTTTTGTGTAGCGCTCGTACTTCTGGGTGTGTCTGCGTTCAGTTGCTGCGTATCTTAATTTCGGTGTGCCATTATATATACAGTATGTACCTCGTAGTTCGGTATCCAGCAGCAAGTTCCAACAGTGGTTCTTGCAACCAGCAACTTCTGCCGTTGTTTAAATATATCACTGCCATTGTCGCTCGCTCTCTCTCTCTCTCTCTCTCTCTCTCTCTCTCTCTCTCTCTCTCTCTCTCTCTCTCTCTCTCACACACACACACACATTCCGTTGCGTTTTGGCTTGTATACTTTGTTGTTTGCTTGGTGATTGTCCTTGCTTGTTTGTTTGTTTATTTATTTGTTCAGATTGCTTGAATTTTGTTCTTTTCTCTTCTTTGTTCATTTCTCTCTTTTGTAATCTAGAGTAGCAACGGCAAGTTTGGAAATGGTAACTGTGCCAATAGCTTTACCGTTGAAAAATAAAGGGTCATTGTCATTCTCTCTCTCTCTCTCTCTCTCCCCCTCCCACTCCCACCCACGACCCTTTCCCCTCTTCCCCCAAGCCTTTTTGAAGTAACCACTGACAGTGTGACTTTCACAGATTCTGACACATGAGACTAGGGTTCCGTATTAGCTCAGTGAGCGAATTCGATCCGCTCCCATATCACCTTACGTGAAGTCTCTGTTAGTTCAGTCACGCCCGATCAGCGCTTCTAAATGCACTTTCCGTGAGCGAGGAGAAAGCCCATAGTAGCAGGCCTGAATGACGTTCAGAGCCAAACATCAACCATCAACCAGTCTTTGGCCTGGTTGGGCTACTCCTTCCTTCGTTCCCCCGTTGTTTTTGGATTTTTTCCCCTCATTTTTTAAGTATGGGTACACAGGAATATATATGTTCTAATCAGTCATTATGGTCACCATCAGTTACTGAAAAAAAAATGACAGTGGTATGCATTACTATAGGAAACAGTGTACGGTCAGAGCAGTTACTTGTAGTACTGTTTCTTGGGGGGGTGGGGGGGGGGGCAATGGACAGTCTACTGTTATTGCTTATATGTTACAACCAGACAATGAACACATGTATGTACATTCTCATTGCCTTACACACTTTAGCCATGCCGTGCTATTTTACTGTATTCGTTTTACTGTATGTAAACTAATATTCGCATTGGCATTTGCCAGTACAAAAACTGCGATCAGGATGGCACATACATGCATAACTATAAGGCTAGTTGTTGGACGTTTTGTTTGTTGGTTGGTTGGTTTGTTGGTTTGTTTAATATCACCCGCACGTGGTGGATAGGACGTTAAACACCAGCCAACCGACCAAACTCTCTCTCTCTCTCTCTCTCTCTCTCTCTCTCTCTCGCCGTGCTCTTTGCTTTGTGCCCTGCTGTGCCATTTTTGCCTTTTTAGTTCGTGCACTCGTGAGCTTTCTGTCGTATCGTTTTCCCGATGTGCATGTGGATGTGCAGACGATTTCATGAATAAAGTATTAGATGTATGGCGTTCGTGGTGTCGGCTGACGCGACCACGCGGCGGAATGTACCTCGCCGTTCGGATCTTCGGCAGATAGTGTTGCATGCTTTTGTGTTTTGTTTTGTTTTTGTTTTTTCGTTTGAAGTGTGCGCTTATCATTGAAGTGCGCACATTTATGTAATTCACGGCAGAAGGTAAACGAAGTATCTGATTACAGGGCAGGACCTTCTTTTTCTTCTTTGTGTGTGTGTGGGGGGGGGGGGGGGGACAGCAAAAAGACACAGCAAACAGTCCCTGTTTTGCTAATTCTCCCGCTATCATGGCTGAAGTTCTCGGCAGATGTTATGAACTAGGGCACATTTGTAAAAAATCATCCCTGACAAACAGTAACAAACTGCCAAACTGAAGAATCTTCAGGGGAGTAGAGAATCCACTTCACTGATACCGTAGTATCACCGTTCAGTAGTACCGTGGTAGTACCGTACAGCAATGAATGGAGTATGGCCGCTTGATTCCGTACTCAGCGAGTTTCAATTAACGCACCAATGAATGAAACAAAGTTTCTTGAGAACGACGGAGGCTAAATTAATGCAATTGCACAGAGATCTTTCACACGTCGCCGCATTTAGTGCGTCTTCCCAGTGCTGCCAGGTTTAGGTTATAGTTCTTTAAACCCGCTGTTTCCGTATTTTACTAGGCGTCAAACAAGCCAGCTTAGGTTTTGGAACAATTTCACGTGTGAGTGCGCACGTACTCTCGGAATGATAATACGTACAGCTCTTAACTGCGATACAATGCTGTCAAAAAATCAAATTCTTTTATTAGCCGAGTCGGTGTTCCCCGTCTGTTGGCTCAGTGCCAGCCTTTGAGATGCTGTCAGTGTGCAGGTGTCTGAGTGGTACGATGATATGCACCACCGAAAGAGCTCAGCACGATCTGTGAGCCTGAAAATCTTTAAAATTTGGCCTTTATGTGAAAAAAGGTGCAATGGCGTATCAAATCTATTACGCACTTATGCCCTTTCCCCATATAGCGGTAAAATTGTATTCCGTACTCTTTCGTTACCTGTGGGTGCAAAAAGTCGAGAATGTTGAGTTGCCAGGTATACGGGCACCTGTTGTGCCGTAGGTGTAAACTCCCCACCCACAGCCGGGTAGAACCATTTGCTCTTCACCTGTCCCCGTAGCAAAACCGACCTGTTGGAAAAACTTCCTTTTGTTTCTTTGACATCTGTGGCATTGGCGGATTGCTGCAACGCTCGGACAACCCGACATAGTGGTGAGGTGAACGAGCAAATGTTGAGGGTTCACCGGCACGTGGGGGTGGCGTGTGTTTGTGTGGTGTGTGTTTGTATGATGAGCACAAAAAGCATGGGTACCTCGCTAAGTAAGTCCACAGACCCTCTGAGCTGCATGGGATCCTTTGTAGAAGAGTTACTTTCCTTTGGATTTCTTTGTCGTGTTGTTGAAACTCTAAGTGGAAGTGGAAGGGTGTTGTTAGAACTCTAAGTGGAACTTCGAGTGGAACCAGTAGGGTGATGTTAGAAACTTTGAGTGGAACCTAAGTGTGCTGTTAGAGCTCTTAGTGGAACCAGAAATATGCTGTTAGAACTCTTTCTGGAACCAGAAAGGCGCTGTTGGAACTCGAGTTGGAACTAACAATGCGCTGATAGAACTCTTAGTGGAACCGGAAAGGCGCTGTTAAAACTCTTAGTGGAACCAGAAACGCGCTGTTAGAAATCTTCGTGGAACCAGGAGTGTGTTGTTAGAACTCTTAGTGGAACCAGAAATGTGCAGTTAGAAGTTTTAGTCGAACTAGAAAGATGCTGTTTGAACTCGAAAGAATTCCCTAGTCGTGGCCCCGCTTTGCCAAATGAAAGCCGACTCTTACGACAGACTGAGGATTTATTGAAAGCCAGGAGATTAAAAAAAAATAAATGAATAAGAAAAGGTGAGAAAATCACTTTGTGTACTTGCAGATAGGTAGTACTAAATTTACTTTCAAGGTTCGCAAACCTTAGTCACTCTACACAAACACCATGTCCGTGAACAGCGTGTATCACTCACTCGGCTGAACGGAACTTACTAAGGACGCTGACTTCTAACGAATGAAACTTCCTTACGAAAGGTCACGGCGTCAACGTTTAGGGAAAAACTGAATCAGGAACAAGGACGAATAGCGCACGGAACTGCTACCTGCCATCCAGTGTGTGTGTGTGTGTGCTATTGGAAATTGATAGACACCCCGTGAGGCTAAAGGTCAGCCCAGTCGTCGCCTGATATTGAACCAACATCCACTACACGAGTACGGGGAGCCGGGGTGGCCGAATGGTTAGAGCGTTGGGCTTCTGATGCTCGGGTCTTGAGTTCGTATCCCGGTTTGGGCCAGATATTTGTGCTGGCTTTTTCATCGTTGCCCCGTCTTTGATATCACCCGTATGTGGTGGAAAAGGACGTTAAACCCCCAAACACCCATCCCACCCACCCCACTACACGAGTACTGTGTTGTCCACATCTAGCTGTGCTTGTGTGTGAGGCTCGGGTACTCTCCGCGTTCTGTTTCATTCCTTTTTTTTTTGGGGGGGGGGGGGGGTGAAGAAGAAGAAAAGGTAGTCAGTTGTGTGATTACATTTTTCAAGAGAACCCGAGTAAGGGTAGGCCGGTGTTTACTTTTTTAATATCCCTATTTTGTCCTCGCTCTCTTAAATTCTCCAGTTGTCCAACTGAGACAGGGACCAGAGGAAGTAACTGTAGGAAACGAATGATGTCCCGTGTTTCGGCGTGTAGTTTTCTTCTTCCTGTTCTGTTTTTTTTTTTTTTTTTCCCTTCTCTCTCTCTCCCCCCCCCCCCCCCCTTGACAAAATGTCTGGGGTCGAATCTATACAGGATCAGCCGGGAAAACAAAAACAGCCAACATTTTTTTGTATTATCCGTCAGATCTGTTACTCTCTTTCTTTCTTTTTCATCCTCCTTGCCTTTCCTGTTTTCCTTACCTTCCTCCATACACAACCTGCAGTGGTTCTCCTCGAACCCTTTGCTTAGCGCCTGCTACCTGCCCCCTTTGTTTGTTCTCCATACCTGCTCTTTTATAAACTCGGCACCGTGGGGGGACACCTCCAACCCAAAGCAGACGGCTAGCCGGGACGGAAACCGCAGTCGAAATACCACGCTCCTGCCTCGTGCTGTATGCCCTGCTGTTCAGTTCCTCCCCCAAGTAGTGCGGCTTGAGTCGGTTGTTATGCAAGCCGCCATCAGCAAAAAGAGCACACAAACACGGAGGTGCCATAGCGCATAACCTGCACCAACACAACAACAGCATTGTACCATGTGGTGTTGGTCGGACTAGGGGAATATGTTACTGCCGGTCGGCAGGCGGGGACAGCAGTGGCAGCCGAAGTGTACGACTCGATTTTGTTACGGTGTGTGTGTGTGTGTGTGTGTGTGTGTGTGTGTGTGTGTGTGTGTGTGTGTGTGTGTGTGTGTGTGTGTGTGAAAAAGGTGCTGTACCCCGTACGTGCATAGCCTCCGTTTACAGAGTTGGGTTTGATAGTAGTAGTAATAATAATAATGAGTAGTACTTCGACGAACAATTGCAGTCAAATTCACTGAAACAATGGCAGACTAGTCATAAGTGTGAAAGGCCTGACGGAAGAGATGGGTAGCAGAAGTAGTGGTAGTAGAAGCAGTAGTAGTAATATTAGTCGTCGTAGTAGTGGTAGTAGTCGAAAAACAAACAAAAACAAACAAAAAAAACAAAAAAACCCAAGAAACAAAAACAAACACTTACGTATAAACCTGCCATACGCCGGGCAAATGATAAGTTTTGCTGTAGTATAAACCCGGAGTTATATCGATGCACCAGAGGGCTTCGACTCCGGTTACGTTTAAAGGGGCTATTGCTGCCATGTTTTAAAGGTCACAGATCGTTCTGAGCTGTTCTCGTGCCATCTTTCATTGCACCACTTGGACTGTGACAGCGTCTGTAATGCCGGCACTGAGCCAACAGAATCGTCCTCTTGGACCACGACAGCGTCTGTAATGCCGGCACTGAGCCAACAGAATCGTCCTCTTGGACAGTGACTGCGTCTGTAATGCCGGCACTGAGCCAACAGAATCGTCCTCTTGGACAGTGACAGCGTCTGTAATGCCGGCACTGAGCCAACAGAATCGTCCTCTTGGACAGTGACAGCGTCTGTAATGCCGGCACTGAGCCAACAGAATCGTCCTCGGTGACGCGGCCGCCACACTGAGCGGTCCAGCAGTGTTAAACAATCGTAGAATTTGAATGTTAGCCCGCTCGCGCAAAGCGTAAACAACTTGGTATAGCATTAAGAGCTGTACTGATCCTCAGGATAGAGTATTTCGAGCGTACTGGCGCACCCACCAGCGAAACTGTTACAAAACATAAGTTGTCCTTAAAAAAAAAAAAAAAAAAATTAGCCTGTTTAAACTTTAGCGTGAAAAACTTCTTATGTCTGAAACCCCGTTAAAAAAATCAAGATGCCTGCTTAGCGGGGAAGCTAAATTCATTGCCAGATTTAGCGAAGATCTTTCAGTCAAGATCCCTCGGTTCATTGAATCAGATAACCAGCTTTAGAAACACGCGCCCGTTTCACTCAACGTCAGTCGCACAAAATTTGAAACGAAAACTTGAATCGGGTGCTGTTTGTTTTCAGAGTTTCAGGCCGACTATGGCACTATCAGTTTGAAGATTTGAAAGCTTAAAATAACCACGAGGGAGGGTAGGGCTAATTTATCAAAAGCGGTATGCAGTTGCGTGCTCGCAGGCTCGACTACACCTTTTTTGCCACATCGTCAAAAGAAATACGGCGACGTTTGCAGCGAGAAGACATGGAGAAGGGAGATAACCAGCCGGTTTTCAACAACTATCTCCCTTTGCCGATTGCCTTATCATCAGGGCTGGGAGGAGGAAGTGTCCATATTTTCCCTTGGAGGTGGACAGGGGGGAACTGTTTTTGATAAACGAGGAGAATCTGCCGCCAGGCGCGCCGAACGCGGACGAAACGGATGATAAAAACCAAACTGAAGAGCTTCTGTACCTCCGCGATAGAAGAGTATCCCACAAGAACGTCTGTATCAAGGGAGCAGCAGACGACAAGTACTCCGGATGTGATGACCGGTTGATGCGGCTGTTCTGAGACGCGTTTGTTACGGTCAGAATGAAGCTACCGGGAACGAATTTCTTCTTAAATGTGACAGATAATACGTTACTGAATGTTGTTGTTGTTGTTTTTGCCACCTCCACCCCCTCCCTGCTCCGCAGTCCCATTGCGTTTAGTTCAAGGCGGGGTTCTGTTACAGTCAGCGAAGGAACGCAGCAGCTGTTCGGAACGAATTGCGTTTTAATGTGATATATAATATGTGAATAATACAGCACGTTCTCTTCGTCCCTTTCTCGACCTTGCTTAGGTTGCATGATTGTCGTTCCAGTATTTTCCTTGGCACATGCAGCATGTGCCTCAGTAACGGAAAGCGATAAACGTGCTCAGTTATTCTATTTGTTCGTTCCTTTGTTGCACTCTTCTTCCCCACAAACAAAAACATAGTTAAAAAAAATCCCAAAACTCATTGCTCGTGCTTTTCACCCAGTGGAGGTTTTTATTTGTTTGTATAGGTGTTTAGTTTTGTTTCTTTGTTCCTCTGCATGCCGTGTCTAATTTAGATGGACTTTGCTTTTTGCACTTCAGTTACTTTGTTTGCTTCGTTATCGGGTTTAAATTTGTTTAATTCTTTCGTAATTGTTGTTCAACTCAGTATACATGGTGTCGCATCGACCGGTTGTGTTTCGAGGACAGTTAAGTTTGATTCTGATTTTGCTTCTGACTGATTTTGATTCTGCACATGTCTATGCGGACTGGGCTACATTCTAAGAACTTGACAGAATGATTTTTTTAATACTTCGTTTATTATCACACCTTCACCCATGATATATAGAACATCCGGTTTGTTGTACGATCTACAGTATTTGTCGGTCATTGTGTTCCAGGACCCAGGTGATCAGAAGGGTCTGCTGAGTAACCCTGTACGCCACCGAGGATGCACAGACATCGTCTTCCTGCTCATCTTTACCTTCTTCTGCTGCGGCATGGTACGTTGGTAGTTGCTGTATTTGTTCTGTTGTTTGCTTTTGTTTGTGTGTGTGTGTGTTTGTGTGTGTGTGTGTGGGGGGGGGGGATTGGAGGGGTTGAGCGTTTGGGATAGGGCCTTTGAATCTGAGCGAAAGCATGGCTGACTGGCGATGGCCAATAATTTTACACACATCAGCACACGCGCGACACGTAGCTCTAGTTGTCTGGGGACAGAAGTACATATGCTACACGTGCAGTACAATGGATCCCCTTTGGCAGCAGACGACACAGCTCAGGCTAAGAATCATTGAAATTCGCTCCAAGCTGGCTTCTCGCACGACCGTGTAGGAAACTCACGCCGATCTTTATGCCATCCACGTGGAAACGTACGACAGCGTGAACGAATCTCTCTCTCCTCCAGAGCACGAGAGTTTCACACGGGCTGACGTCAGCTGAGGTCTGACGAAGGTAATTTGCGGGTAATTTGGGGTCCGAACGGTGTCATTACCGTCATGTGAAGATGGCTGCCTCTTGCGTCCTCGCGCTCGGTTGCATATTGCATATGGCCTACGTCAGTCACACCGAAGGTTGCCGGGAGGGGAGGGGTGGGTGTTTGAGAGTTTAACGCCCTTTTCCACCACGTAAGGGTGATATCAAAGACGGGGCAACGAGAAATAGGTCAGCGCAATGTTTGGCCCCAGCCGGGATTCGAACTCACGACCCGAGCATTGCACGCGAAATCGGCGCGTGTAGATTTACATACGTCTTTACCTTGAAGCGATCGTGTTAAAAAAAAAAAAAAAAAAACTTTTGAATAGAACTAGCACCGCAATAACTCCCCGCCGTTTCGCGTTACACCCGTAAGAAAGGAGTGCTTGGGAAACAGCGGATGATTTAAATGAGAACAAAGCTTTGCATTCTGCCCGAGGGCATCTATACTCTTGGCAAACGAGGGTAGTTACAGTTATTTTGGGCAGGAATGCCGAAGTTTTTTTTTTTTTTGGTCTGCGTGTTGGATTATTTGAGGTGTCATGAGAATGCTTTTTGCGGGAGAAAAATCAATGGTGCTGTTTTTAAAGGATGCACGGCGGGAAGGAAAGAAGTCGGGTTTACATCAGCGAGCTTTTTCTAACTTCTGACCATCTTTATATATAATCATTAGCACAGTGTGTCATTGGGAAAAAAGAAATGCACCTGAGGCGTCGTAATGATGAACATCGGCTTACGTCTCGTACTAGGTAAATATAATATTCGTTATTTATGGAAAGATCATGGCTGTAGAACAGAAATATGGATAAAAGAACCTTATTTGGGTTTTTTCTTTCCTGTGAAGTTGTCTCTCGGGTTATTCTCTCTACCCGGCTATTACGGTTTGCGCCGAAAGTTGCGTAGAGGGATAAAAAGGAGATCTGGATGAATCTGAAACTGGAACAAGAACAGTTTGGCGTCCCTCAGTACCGAAAGAGTTGTGCATAGTGAAAGGACAGCAGGGGTCTGATGCACGGAAGGATATGACTAGCTTGACCAAGCTGGGAATGAAAGATTAGTACGAGGTGCATAAACAGAGACTACGGCAAGTCTGTTACGTTTAGACTCCAGATGGCTGACGAGTCCGTGGTCCACAGCTCGCGTCTTTGATTTACAAAAACAAAAGCAAACACACACACTGCTAGACATCTGTAAACACTGTGGACAGCTGTCGCTCGTCCGTGCTCCTGTACCTGTACACGTTACTTCTACAGTATTTGTCCTGTACCCTTTGTTGGCGATTCTATCTTGGTAATCGGGTGATTTGGGGGGGGGGGGGGGGTTAAACTTTTGTTTTTGGTTTTTGCTCTTTATTTATTTTTTTGTTTTGGGGGTTGTTCTTGTTTTAATTCTTTGTTTGGTTTCTTATTTTGTTTTTCTTGGTTTTGCTTTTTTCATGCGTTGCTCTTTTTTGTTTGATTGACTGTGTGTTACAATATATGTTCTGACTGCGCTGTGTATGTTCAGAATGTGACAAAAAGGAATATTTCAAATCACAACACACACACACACGCACGCACGCACACGCGCACGCACGCACGCACGCACGCACGCACACACAACAACAACAACAACAACAACAACAACAACAACAACAACAACAAATGGAAGAACACTTCGCTCGGAAGGTTGATGGTAGAAGATTCCGTGGTCAGTTAAAATTGTGGTTTCAAGCCTTAGCGCTGGCTCCTGTCTCCTGGGGCATAGCTCGCGACTTTGAATGACAATAAAACAATAATAATTTAAAGAGAGGAAGAAGAAAAAAAAACGAAAGAAGAAGAATGGAACAGCGTGACAAGACAGCAGATGGTAGAAGATACCGAGGTCAGTTAAAATCAGTTCCAAACCTTACTGCGTCATCCGGCTTCCGTCCCTTGGGTCAGAGCGGGGGAAAAAAAAGAAAGAAGAAGAACGGAAGCATACATCGGTCGGAAGGTTACATCGGGTTGTGTGGAAACTGCCGCGTGCTCCCTTGGGAGGACTGGAGGAAGGAAGCTGCACCTGCGACCCTTGTTAACCATTTGTCTTGTTCATTGCCTCTCTCCTCGCTTCCCGCCTGTTTCCTTGGATGTTCTCCGCGATCGCTCGTCGCGCAGCCGGCGCGCGTAATAACTGTTTTTTACGTGCGGCAGAATGGAGCAAAAGTGTGAACAGAATCGCAAAATTTACGCCAGGAAAAGCGTTCGGTTTGAGTGTCGTCCTTCGCTTGACTTGTTTTGTAGGCGTTCGGGCGTTTTGTTATTCGCGGGCGCGTTTGAAGAGGTGTCGGTGGTTCTGACGTCGTTCTTGATCATGATTTGGTCACGCTGGATTTTTGAGGGATGGTTCAGGGGAGCCGGGATAGCCGAATAGTAGAACGTTGGACTCTCAGTGCTGTGGGTCGTGAGTTCGAATCCTGACAGGCCAAATATTTTTACTGGCCTTTTCCTCGCTGCTCCGTCTTTGATATCACCCTTACGTGGTGTAAAAGGACGTAAAACTCCCAAACTCCCACTCACCCACCCACCTTTGTCTGATGGCTCATAACCGGAGGTAATGTGTGTGTGGGGGGGGGGGGAGGATTTCATTGGTCGATTGGTTGTTTTGCCCTGCTCCAAAGACGGAGCAACAAGAACAAATCAGAAAAGTCAGTACAAATGTTTGGCACACATTGGGGACCCGAGCACTGGCGATCCAAATGCTCAACCATTCGGCTAGCCAACCATTCGGCTAGCCAACCTTTCGGCTAGCCAACCATTCGGCTAGCCAACCATTCGGCTAGCCAACCATTCGGCTAGCCCGGTGGCTCCCCAGGCTGGGAGAGGCAGGAGAGTGTGGCGGATTTGGAGCATTCATTTGGATCCGTGTCTTCGTCTCTGAAATCACCTTCGTCGTAGAAAGGTTTTAAAGACACAAACAAAACAAAACTAAAAATCAGGACGTTCACGACTGTCCTGGCAGGCACAGCTTGGCATGTCTTGTCCACGCGACCAGAGCCGAGCAAAAGTGAAGGACGATCTAACACAGAGGGGGGAAGGGGGAAGAAAGGAAAATGGTCGATTCTATGAAAAAGAAGCGGTGGCGACTGCAAGTGGTAGAAACTAAGGATGTTACGCAAAAGGTAATAATGATAATAGTAATAAAATCATACAAGAGTTTTGGTTTTTTTTTCTCGTAAAGATTGTCGCCCATTTTTGTCCAGATGTAGGTGACGATGAAACGTCGGCTTGTCCGTATGTGGGTTTTTTTGTCGTTGTTGTTGGTTTTGTTATTGTTGTTGTTGTTGTTTTGTTTGTTGTTTTTGTTTGTTTGTTTCTTTTGGGGTTGTGTGTGTGTGTGTGTGTGTGTGTGTGTGTGTGTGTGTGTGTGTGTGTGTGTGTGTGTGTGTGTGTGTGGTTTTTTGTTTGGTTGGTTTTTTGGTAGGGTGGTTTTTTTTTGTTTGTTTGGGTTTTTTTTTGTTTTTTGTTGTTGTTTTTTTTTGTTTTGTTTTTTTTTGGGGGGGGGGGTCGTAGCTTTCTTGGTCGATTCTGTGTTTGCCCCCCCCCCCCACACCCTCCACTCTGTAACATCAACAACACTTTCTGTCACTGCCACCCCCCCCACCCCCACCCCACCCCTAACCCCACACGACACGATACTGTAGAACCAGAAGAAGCCTTAGGAAGCGGCACATGGAAGGGTTCGTATGGTAAACTCCATATCTGCGGATGGTTGGATAATAATTTTTCGGGGATTCAGGCAAGGGATTTTGTTCGTTCGTTGCAGACTTTTTGCCAGTAGCTCTTCTGCGCGCAACGCTATAATTAGCTGCTAATGACTAGCCAGCAGGCGCGATTTCTTATGCGTCTTGATCATTGGGGGTTTAGTGAAGGCGTTATGCAACTAATATGATATCCCTAAGGGGTTTCACTTTTTTTTTTTTTTTTTTTTTAATTGGTCATCATTGTGCACGTGCCAGGTTTGAAAGTTTCGCGCTCAAGGATTATCGAAAACTTGTCTGGTATCTGTGGGTGAGGATGTTGAGTCTGAGATTTCCCCCTTTAGTATTCTGCAGATGAAGAAATATATTACTCCCCACACCCCCCACCAAAAAAAAAACAAAAAAACAAAACAAAACAAAAAATCCAACACACAGCTATGACGTCTACTTAATTCCGGAGGGAGGAACCCTGAAAGAAAGGATGACAGAATGTCTCTTGATAGGCCACAAGAGGGGAAATGAGGCAGAGGAAAAAAGTTAACCATAGAGAACAGTAAGGAAGAATTAAAAAAATAATAAAATTACAAAGAAGAAGCTTTTTTTAGGGGGAAAAGTTTATAAAAGAACGAGAAAAAGTTGGAGAAGTGGAGAAGTTTAGGATTTTGCAGAAGCCGCCGTCTCTACATCAGTTCCACCGGATTTTTTTTTTTTAAGAGAAAGTGTGGGGGGGGGGGGGGGGGGGGCAGGAGGCATTCCTTTCACGTAAATTAGAGGCGAAAAATACTTCTCAACCGTTTTAAACTATACAGTAACCATGTTCTTGTGTTTGAAAACGATGACGGGTCGGAAGGGCCTTTTTCTTCTTTTAGATTCGCCGACTGCCTCACACGTGATAGGATCAGACACGGAGCTGCCTAATTAGTTGCGTACTTAACGCATCTGGGCTGTGTCCCTGTTACGGAGGTGCATTCTTGATGATGGCTGTGGGCTTGCCAAATGCGCACACATACCTGAGCAGATTAAATGCCTGATGAAACGGCGTCATGTCGTGCTGTCGCTGCTGCTTTGATCCCAGCAGGAAGTTAGCGCTCAAGCATGCAGCAGACAGTGCATGCGAAAGAACGAGTGTGTAGGAAAACGATGAACACAAAGGGTCGTAGAGAAACAAAATCTTCACCCCACTGAAGCGCGTTTCTGGAGCGGCAGTAGTGAAAATGTACATGTATCTCATCATGCCTTTAACGCAGAGTTTTTTGGGGTTAAAAAAAAATTGTATGTTCTTGTCCGTCGAAGCACGAGCATGTGCGTTTCCTCCCAACACACGAGACAACTATGTTGTGTTTTGTTCCGGCGAGGTTTTTTGTTTTGTTTTGTTTTGTTTGTTTTTTTGTAAACAGCAGTTGGACTGTGTGGATCAGCGTTACGTTGTAGGCGTTCAAGATTGTCTGGCGCTGCTGTGGAAATAGTAAATATACATCTAGTCTGCGTTCTTAGCGGATTTTTTTTTTCTTCTTTTTCGGAGAAGCGGAAAACAAGAAGAAAAGAAACCAGAAACAGATAGTATCTTCACTTTCACATAACTGAGGCTGAAATGCCATAACCACATTGTCATTCAAGTCTTGGGTTGTTTGATTTTTGTTTGTTTGTTTGTTTGTTTGTTGTTGTTGTTAGTTTGGTTGTTTGAGGGTTTGGGGAATTGTTTGTCTGTTGGGGGGGGGGGGGGGGGGGTGTTTTTTGTGTTGCTTTTGTCTGTTTGGTTTCGTAGTGTTGTTTTGTTTTGTCGGTTGGGAGGTGGGTGGGAAGTGTTTTGATTTTTGTTTTGGGGTGTGTGTGTGTGTGTGTGTGTGTGTGTGTGTGTGTGTGTGTGTGTGTGTGTGTGTGTGTGTGTGTTGTTGTTCTTGTTTGTTTGCTTGTTTGTGTTTGTTTTTTGGGTTGTTGGTTTTGTTGTTGTTTTTGTTCGTTTGTTGTTTTCTTTTGTTTTATTTTAGGTTGTTGGGGGGGGTGTCTTGTTTGGTTGTTTTTTCTCGTTTTGTTGTTGTTGTTTTGTTTGTTTGTTTTGGTTTTTGTTTTGTGTGCGTGTGTGTGTGTGTGTTTTTGTTTTGTTTTTTGTGTGTTTTGTTGTTTTGTGTTTTGTTGTTTTGTGTTTTGTTGTTGTTGGGGGGAGAGCAGTTTTTCAATGTAAGATTGCTTTGGGGAAAACAAAAAATCGAGTACTTGTAAACGCAAATTGCTTGAACATTTATTTTGGGCTTTTAGCGAAACCAACGCTGCTTTTTTCTTCTTCTTTTCTTTAAAAACTAGTTTCAGCTGTCTCTTTCAAACAAGTGGAGTCGTTTTACACTGTCACTCTGTTTTTAAAACCATGCTCATTAAGTCTTTGGAGTGGTAACACTGTTGTCGCGGTGAAATAAACACTCTCAGTTAGACCGCCGGTTCTGTAAATTAACTCGAACATCTTTAGAATGGTGTGCGTGCGTTCTTGTCGTTAACCTTTAGGCAAACTCGTGAGGCGGGTGTCCATTTCTTGTATTGTGACAAGGTGTGAAGATCTCTCTCTCTCTCTCTCTCTCTCTCTCTCTCTCTCTCTCTCTCTCTCTCTCTCTCTCCAGAATAGCTGAACGTAGTAGGGCGTTGGACTTTCAATTCTAGGGTCGTGAGTTCGAATCCCGACTGTTAGCCGAACGTTTGTCCTGTTTAGTTCCTCGTTGCCATGTCATTGATATGTGTGTGTGTGTGTGTGTCTGTCTGTCTGTCTGTCTGTCTGTCCGTCGCGCGCTTGTGCTTCTTTGTGTATGTGCCTCTGCTTGTGTATGTGCGTGCGTGCGTGTTTGCGTCTGAGTATGAGTGAGATGCGATATGATATGATATGCCGATCACTTTCCAATATCTGTCAAGCATCACCCTCCAACAATAACCCAACACTCCCACACATACCGCCAAAGCCAAACAAAAGCAGCTTTTTCTTGCGACCCCTGCCTGTTTTCCTTTCACACGTGCTGCCCATCGGCCGTCAAGTCTCTGAGATAAGTTATTAAGATGTTATTGAGTCATCCCACTGTTAAACCGTCTGACAGCTGTGATGACAGGCCCGGACAAAAGGTGGAAGACATCGTCGAAGTGAAAAGGTTAATCAACTGTTTGCGTTTTGTATTCACGCCACATGGCGGAAATTGAGGGTGTGTGCGTGTGTGTGTGTGTGTGTGTGTGTGTGTGTGTGTGTGTGTGTGTGTGTGTGTGTGTGTGTGTGTGTGTGTGTGTGTGTGTGAGAGAGAGAGAGAGTGTATGTGTGTGTGTGTGCGTGCGTGCGTGTGTGTGTATGTGTTTCTTTGCTGAGTGTGTCTGTGTGTGTGTGTGTGTGTCTGTGTGTGTGTGTGTGAACGAACGAACGAACTTTATTTTCCAACGGAAGTGATTTAACCAAACAATGATTATTTTTCAATCAGCCGTTGCTACAAAAACAAAAGACTACAATGGCAAGATTAAAGGAAAATTCAAGAAGAAAAAAAAGAAAGAAAAAAACAACAACAAGAGAGAGAGGGAGAGAGAGAGAGTGTGTGTGTGTGTGTGTGTGTGTGTGTGTGTGTGTGTGTGTGTGTGTGTGTGTGTGTGTGTGTGCTGGCTGTGTGTGTGTGTGTGTGTGTGTGTGGGGAGGGGGGTCCTTTCAAATATCCAGTCCATTCAGGTCAAGGGAAACTGGGCCCAAGACTGCTGTAAGACTTGTCATGTTTTTCACCTCACAGTTGTGTTTTATTTTTCCTCGATTCTCAAAGTCAAGAAGCGTGAAAGTGTCTTTCCGAACGTCTTTTTAATCGCTTAAACATATCCCCCCAGCAGCAAAGGATCTTGCAGAAAGCAAGTGATCAAACCGGCATCAGATGTTTTTTGCAGATATAATTGCTCAAATAATCATGCAGGGAACAGCCATCGAGGAACTCATCCTAGGGGAGATGTATTTTTAACTCGTGCACACCGGAGGATAAATGAACTCACACCCCTGCTATGATGACAACATAAATAAGTGCATAGGCGTCTGCCTGCTTCTCTCTGAGCAGCTCGCGATGATTTTTACAGCTAGTGGATGAACTGTTTGTGCGCGGTTGCCCGCAATTCGAGGCTGCGGGAAAAGTTACACAAATTTCTTTACGACTCAACACCCTGGGAAGTTCACTGCATTTTTTTTTATTTTTTTTCGGAGTGATGTCTGTCGTTGGCTGAAATATTGCCGATATATCATTTCAGGCCGTACCCATCCCGTTTGAACAGAATGTAAAATTCGTGCGTTTTCAGGTTTCCAGGGTTTGGTGTTATTGGTGGTGCAGTTCAGAACTAAGCCCGAAAAATCCAACGCAAACCTGACATGGCCTGCTTGCTGTGCACCAGAGAGCAAGTGATTTTTCGCCGGGCTTAGTCCTGAACTGGGCGGTTTGGGTGTTACTTTGTGATTTACGTCAACCTTATTATCATGAGGGGAGACTGATGTTGCTGTCATCTGACGAACACGACCCTCCCTCCCGTATATTGTTGTTTTGAAAAGGACGCAAATCCCCCCCCCCCCCCCCCCCCCCCCCCCCCGCCACACACACACACACACCTCCACATTCACACCCTATTATTTGTGCTGCCTGTTTCTTTCGTTGACCTGTCAGTGTTGTTTCCCTTAGGTTGTGCATTTAACCATGTACACAAAAACTCCACATCGGAAGCACACTGCCCCACTTGTGACTTGATGTATACTGCATGTAACCCCCCCTCCCCCCCCCCCCCCCCCCCCCCGCCCGAGAAAAAAAGAATAAATAAATTTAAAAATAAAATAAATAAAACTAACCAAGCGTTGTTTGTTTCAGGTGTTCGTGGCCGTGTTCTCCGTGACCAAGGGTGACGCCTTCCGCCTGGTGTACGGCACCGACAGCTACGGGAACACGTGCGACGAGGACAACTCGGCACGCGCCATCCCCAATGTCAAGTACTCGGGATGGAACCTCAAAGGGAGACCGTAAGTAACACACTTCTGATCTCCTTTTTTTTTTTTTTTTTTGGTCTTTTTTTTTTTCGATTTTCCCCATCCCGGCCACCTCACACTCTTTGGCCGATGTCACACAAGAGTGTGTTTTTAGTCCGAACAAACAGGGAACACGGTGTTTATCGTGTGACATACGGCTACAGCATGCCTTTGTCTTAATTTTGCCGGAGCATGTTTTGAGCGGTTCTCCACGTTAGTTCGAACGAAAACGTCTCCCTTGTGTGATCAGCCTTACCCTCACACTGTCTGTCTCTCATACAGAGAAATCGAAATAGTCTTTGTTGCTTGCGCGGCGTTAAGGTCGATTCCCGACTGGGGCCAAAACTTTGCGCTGGCGTTTTCCTCGTTGCCCCGTCTTTGATAACACTCTTATGTGGTTGGGGGGGGGGGGGGGGACAGACGTTTAACTCGTAACCAACCAACCAACCAACCAGTCAGCCAACGCGTCACGTGCTTTTCATCTTCTCTTCCAGCTTCGTGTTCTTCATGGACATCAAGGACCCGGACCGCTCCCTGACCCTGTGCGTCAACAAGTGCCCGGAGGAGCAGCTGAACAGCAGGGAAGACATCTTCCGCTTCTCCGAGTCCATGGGCTCCCCGCTGTGTCGCTACGACCTGGACGCCTTCGTCTACATGACCACCAACAACAGCATCCGGGGACCCTGCCCGTCGCTGCCTGTTTACAAGAGGTAGGGTGGTGTTCGTCGGCCAAGTCTCTTTTAGTGGGCCGATCGTCGGGGGTTCTCTCCGGGTACTCCGGCTTCCTCCCCCTCTGCT
>JACVVK020000002.1:835000-930000 GCA_018292915.2 Batillaria attramentaria
ATGGTCGGAGTGTCTTCAGTGCTGTCCAGTGTCCTGTATGTCTGTGTGTACACTTACGGCTGGGGGGACTTTCCGTTGTTGTTGTTTTGTTTTTTTGTTTCGTTTGGGGTTTTTTGTTGTCGTTGTTGTTGGTTGCTTGGTTGGTGTTTTTCATTATGTTGTTGCTGTTTTTGTTGTTTGTTTGGTTTTTGTGGGTGTTGTTGTTTGGTTGGTTTGTTGTTGTTGTTCTTGTTTGTTTGTTTGTTTGTTTTCTTTTCTATTCGGGTGGTTTGGTTCTTCTCCCGACTATCAGTATGGTAATAAATTCTATGCGATTGTACAAAACACAGCGCGGCCAGCCCCCCAGCACATTGGATTACTTCCTGCAATATTGTTACCCTTTAGAGGTCGTGTTTTACCACAACCCCCCCCCCCCCACACACACACACACACACACACACACACACACACAAACTGCACGACACCTGGACATGGCCTCCGCACCTCCCAAGTTCACGCGAGCACCTGGGCAATGATATACAGCCAGGGAACTTGCCTATCAAACCATTGCAGGAACCCAAATCAACGCACCCGTAGGCGTGGTAATCATGAGATGGACACAGCCACTCCGACACTGCAGATTGCACACAAAGACAAGCGGTGGAAGAAGGGATGTCGTTTTTCGGCTCAACCGGGCCAATTATCATCTTTAGCGCACGACGCTCCGGGGTGATAAGAGGGAGGACAGAGGGGTGTTGATGTATGTTGGGACAATGGCCGCCAGCACGCTGTTGACTTTATTCTTCCAAATCTTCTTTTGTTGCAGGCTTTTCCGTTCTGATGGTTCTTCTCATCCGATTCGTGGCGGCCGTGATCGTGTGGATAATTGTCGCCGCTGTCGTCGGGGCCAGTCTAGGTGAGATTGATCGTTGCTGCGGCTTTGGTGATGGTCGAGGGGTGATAATTATTGTGTGAAAGGCTGGGTGCGCTGGTAACTCGCACAAGCCCATTGCGAGACGGTGTGTGTGTGTGTGTGTGTGTGTGTGTGTGTGTGTGTGTGTGTGTGTGTGTGTGTGTGTTGCAGGGGGTCGATGTCTTTTCATGTTTGTGGATATGGGATAATTGTACCGGCGGCTTGCCACTCCAGCCCTGTCTTAGTAATGTACAGTTGGTATTGTTCGCCCGTTAGAGGGTGCAAGTGTATACCAGTCATGCGCAGGAGGGGCAAATAAACTCCAGTCGTCCACTAACGGGGGCGAGTTTATCCCCGCAACGCGAGAGGGGGGTGCAAATGTACTCCGGAGTCTGGCGAGGTGAAGTCACGTGGCCGCTGACTTCGTTCTACGACTGAATTTACTGTATGCGACATATCGACAGAATTGACTGGTATACATTTGCACCCCCTAACGGGCGAACTATACCAAGTGAGCCTTAGTAACAATTTGCATTTGGTGGCAACAACGTAACTTTGCTGCTACACTTCCATGACCTTGAATGCACTGAGAGTCCTAGAATGGGAATTTGCATGCTGTTCGTAATTACGAGTACTTTAGACTTCCGCTCCCATTTATTAGAACATAGACCCAGATCATTTGCCCCTGTTTGAAGGGGAAAATTGCTTTGACACCCGTTGTACTTCGATCATCTGCTTTAATAGGGTACGGTCGTCGCCGACGTTTAAAGTGTTTTAACTTTCAAGCAGATACCCGACATTAATTTGATCTCCTTCGCTACTTCAAGTGAAGTTCCACGGTTAACTTAATTCCTACCAAGTAAGTTTTGAGTTGTGCATCAACGGCCTCACTAAAAATAAAATCATAATTTTTTAATTTTTTTTTTTAAATGTGAGATCATAATGGCTTGGTTTAATTTTGGCTTGATGGGAGCGTTGCATATTGATCATACTCGTGTTTGCTGCAATAAGAGCTGTTAAAGGAACCGTACATCTTGCCTGATTTTCGCGTACTTTACCAAAACCCAAACGGGGGATACACGTGCGCGGTATAAAATGTGTTAATAAGATTGCAGGATGAGCTTGAAAGCTTCAGCACTGGATACACCTGAAACCTTGCTACAAAGGATCAGAAAGTGCACAGTGCAACACAAGCAGGGAACGTAGATGTTGAGTTTGGGGTTTCTGGATTTATTAAGAGCCTCAAGATAGGATCGACACTCACAGCTGTGTTGCATTATCTTTCTCAAACGTCACTGTTTAATCGCCCCAACCACCTATTTCTATCATCGACAAACAGTTCGCGTTCTTTGATTGTTTGTCCCGTATAAAATGATGGTCTCGTCAATGTCGATATACAAGACAATAGTCAATTCTGTACGTCAAAAGTTACTTTTCTCGCCCACTCATCGTCACCCGTCACATACAGTTAGCGATTTAGTAATCGTAGGTCCGCTTATAAAATTGTATGTTGTCAGCACACAAGACTGTCGATCAATCCTTGTTCCTTCTTCGTAAGCATCCACCTCTTTCAGTGGCATACAGTTGATGACTTCTTGATTGTATATTGTCAATGCCCATTCGGCGATTGCGTCACTGTAAATTGAATGTTGTCAATATGAAAAAAATTAAAAATCAATTCTCTTGCTAAAAAGAAGGGAAAAAAATCTTCGCCATCCACCTCCTCCAGTGACATTCGGATGGTGACTTCTTGCTTGTACATCACTCATGAGATTGTATGTTGTCAACACACAAGGCAAAAGAATCAATCCGCGCTGTCATGAAATTATTTTCCCCCACCCATCCGCCTCCTTCATTGGCACACGGTCGGTGACTCCTCGATTGTTTAAGTCCCGTGTAATGTAAAGCTGTACGGTGCAGTACGGTCGAGTGGAGGCCGCTGTCTCCGATTGATTGATCCGTGCACGTCCGCCTATTACGTCTGAGTGAAGAAAGACCGTGACAGGTCTGATCAATAGAACGTGTTAGGTTTCCCCCACTGCCGTTTGTAGGAGCTGGAGAGACCTAGTGTACAGCTGCATGTTGCAAGGTCTGTCTGGTGCATGTGGTAGCAACAGCATCTGGCACATGTAGTGTAGAGTACACCAACCCTCATCTGAAATGTGGTGCCTTGGGCAGGTCTGATCAGCAGAACGTGTTGGGTTCCCCCCCCCCTGCCGTTTGTAGGAGCTAGAGAGACCTAGTGTACAGCTGCATGTTGCAAGGTCTGTCTGGTGCATGTATGGTAGCAACAGTGTCTGGTACATATAGTGTACAGTACACCTACCCTCATCTGATAAAAAAGGGGTCTTGTAAGGTCTGATCAGCAGTTCCCTCCTGCCGTGTGTAGCAGCTAGAGCCGGACCTTCTAATGTAGAACTGTATGTTGCAAGGTCTCAGTTGCACGTGGTAGCAACAGTGTCAGGTACATGCAGTACAATACGCCTACCCTGTCAGTCAATCGATCGTTCAGTCAAATTACTTTACTATCCCCAGTGGGAACTTCAAATGGAGTGTTTTGAAAATCAAGACACATGCATACATCCCCCCCCCCTACACACACACACACACACACACACACACACACACACACATACACACACACACACACACACACACACACACACACACACACACACACACAAAATATACATGTTTTGTTCATCTTTCGTGGCGGGGGAGGGGGGTGGCGGTTGGAGGGAGGATGTTTTTGTTGCTATTTTTCGAAGGTTTGCAAAACAGTTAAGTGAAAACCACAGACAATTGCCTTATTAAAAAAAGGTAACCATATTTTTGTATTTACCAGTGGGCACTGCCTTCCTATGGTGGACGTACGTGGGTTTCAAGAAAACGCTGGACAAACAGGAACAGCTGGAACTGCCGCTGCTTGAGGTTGACATCAACAGCGAACAGGCTTTCCTCATATTTGCTGTCATCGCTTCCGCTCTCACAGTCAGTGCTGTTTTTTTTGTTTTGTTTTCTTTTTAACTCTTTCACTGCAGTTGAGCAGTGAAGAGTGTTACCTACCTGTTTATCCTGAACATTGCACGTTTTGTGAACAGATACGCACATGCGCGCTCGCGCGCGCACACACACACACACACACACACATATACACACACACGCACATAGAATTGCCGGGTAGAGGGAGAATGTGTCATGATTTTGTGTGTGTGTGTGTGTGTGTGTGTGTGTGTGTGTGTGTGTGTGTGTGAAAAAGAGAGATCTATGGGTGCAAAATGTTCCTAGCTAAAATTCACTCCCACAAAGAACAGATATTCTACAAGTCAAGCCACGCTTCCAAAATTTCAAGTGAAAGCAAGCATCTCTGATGGTGAAATGCTTCATTAAAATTGAAATGTATTCTTCCTCTTACAGCTTATCCTCCTTCTTGTACTACTGGCGATGCGGAAGCGAATCTCGCTGGTGGTTGCGCTGTTTCACGAGGCAGGTCACTGCGTGGCCTCGGTGCCCATGTTGATGGTGCAACCAGTGTGGACCTTCTTCCTTCTCATCCTGTTCTTTGTCTACTGGGTCATCATCCTAGCGTTCCTGTCCACAGCAGGTGAGAGACTTAGCACATCACTATCTGTGAGGTTGTCGTTGATGTTAAGAAAGGTAGTTGTTGGTAGATTGGAAAACATTAAAGATACATCATGCAGGTTTTTTAAAGCTCACAGACCAACCTAGGCTTATAACGGTGACAAGAACATGACACCATTTAGATGTGTGGAAAATATGAATCATTTTGGGGCGGTTGTTGCTTAGATATGAGCCAAAATGTGCGCCTGTCGCCCACTTGTAAGTGAAGTGACACATTTGTGTGAAACAGACTGTAGCTAGGGCCAAGTGGCCATCTCACTGCAACTTGCATGTGGTCACTGGTGACATTACAAGTTTACAAAGCTCTAACTAAAGCCGCTTTAAAGAGAAACAGGCAGTCATCTTTTACTGGGTAAAACCCAAAGCCTGTTAAAACAGTAAAATGCAAAGAAACAGAAATGACAAAATTCTACTTTTTTTCTGCAGAAAAGCTTTTCCCTTCTGCTTCTTGTATATATACTGGTGATGCAGACGTGGAAAAACCTTTTCCAGAGAAAAAGCTATAGGCGAGCTTTCTGCAGAAACTAAGTTGGCGAGAGCTGACAAAATGGTAGTTTTTCTGCAGAAAAATGGCACTTTCTGCAAAATAAAAGCAAAAAGGTTTTCTGCCAAAACTATTAGACATCTACAATCTTGTTTTTATGCAGAAAACATGAGCATGGTTTTTTTTCTGCAGAAAAATTACAGCTAATTTTTCTGCCAGGGAAAACTTTTTCCCGTCCAGAAAAAGTGCAGTTTCCTGTAGATTGATCTGTTTTTCTGCACGAAATCTGCCACTTTGTCACCTCTGGTCAACAACAAAATGCGCTTGAATTTTGTCAGCTGTTGATGTGTATCCTGTTATTAAATACAGTGCCTTTTAACCACTATCCATTGTTAACAACATTGATACTTGTACAGCATTTCTTGAAAAGTACAAAAAGACTGGAACTTTGTAGTGTCCAACTGCTGACCTGTTGGGATTACCTGATACTTACAGAGAAGCCTACAGTTGACCAGTATGGGTTCGTCAAATACACAGAGCATGAGCTGGTGTCTTACTTCTGGTGGTACCACATTGTTGGCCTCGTCTGGATAAGCGAGTACATCGTCGCTTGCGAACAGTTTGTCATCTCCAGTACTGTTGCAAGATGGTATTTTACCAGGTTTGTAGAGATGCGGCAATTTTGCTTTCACATTATCAGACTTATTATTTGAAACTTTGTAAACGAAATGGTGTTCAGTTTGTGGGAATCAAATACATGTAAAACATAATAGTAAGAACTGATTTTATTTATGTCTTGAAGGGAATGTCTGGAAGTACAGAGGTCAGATAGTTTAAAAACATCCGCATGCACGCGCTTAAATAAATCCAGACACTGTGGTTTTGCTATCACCTTTTGATTTTTGGAAGACAGTATGTAGGGCTCTATGTAATAAGGTCGCTTTTCATTTTATTTATTTATGGTTTTAATTTGTTTTTGTTTTTTTTCCATTTGTCTTTATTTAATTTTATTTTGGTATTTATTAATGTATGTGTGCTTTTTCTTCTGTTTTCCCTTTTTGGGGGGGGGGGGGGGGGGGGGGGGGGGGGGGGGGGGGGGGGGGGGGGGGGGGGGGGGGGGGGGGGGGGGGGGGGGGGGGGGGGGGGGGGGGGGGGGGGGGGGGGGGGGGGGGGGGGGGTGGGGGGGGGGGGGGGGGGGGGGGGGGGGGGGCTTTTTTTCAACTACAGAAACCATAGCTTGAAAATTTGTGTTATACGGGCACTTTCTTCTTTTTTGTTGGTTTCTTTCCATCTTTGATGTCTCAGTACTTGTCAACAACTGTTCACCATTTTATGGCACTTATCCAATGCTGATGTGTTGACTGTTTCAGAAACAAGAAGAGACTGGGGTTCCCCATCATAAGCTCAATATTCCGGCTGATCATTTACCACCAAGGCTCCGTGGCCATGGGCGCGTTCATTATCACCTTGGTCAAGCTACCACGCATGTTCCTCATGTGGCTGAATAAAAAGTGAGTGGCATTTGCATATAGTTCTTGTTGACTCTGGTCTTGCTGAGAACGGAATATTCTGGCCTACATCTATGGCTTTTTCAGCATAAGACAAATTAATTCAGCAAGACAAGCCATGACATTTTAAGGTACAGTATAATTACAGTAGAATGAACAGTGGCAAATGGGCTTCACTACCATTGGTAAATGTGTAGACGTAGAGTTCATCTTTCTGAGGCTGTGAGGTGAGATTCAGGAGCATTGACAGTAGTTTTAGACTAAAGAGACTGAAGTGAAAGAAATTGGTACCCACACTAAACCCGCTGTCAAAGGACAGATGGAAGATGAAAGGCATAACAAGATTACAAAATTAAGCCTAACTCTGATAGTCATTATATTTGGATTACATAAAGGACTGACTGTTGCCTGCTAGCTTGTGGCTGAGAGGCCGAGTCAATTCCTTGACCAGAGGGAGAGTAGCCAGTTCAGACTTTGAAATTTTTTTTTTAGAATTTGTTGAAGGTGGTGATTTCTCTTTTTTGTATCGGCAGAGCACGATCAATAAAGACAACGCTGTGGTTTATCACCAGGGTAAGGGTTAATAGGTAGACTTGTCTAGCAGATGCCATTTTCCTTCCTCTCTGATAACGCATGAATCACTGAAGATGTTTACCAGCTGCGATCCAAGCCAGAAATTTGCATCAACGCTAAGTACATCTGCTAGAATTACATTGTGGCTTCTTAACGAACTGGATCAATAGAGTGCCTGGAAATCACAGTGATAGCTAGGCTGCTAATTTTCCGTTCAACTCAGCCGTCCAGACAAGAGATGAGTAGGTTTCTGATTTGATTGCAAGTTACATGAGCTGGCTTCACTGGTCTTAGCTGGGAGTATGATAACCGTGACTTTGCAGTGGCACCTCTGACATACGTCTTGTTTGTAATGAGGGGATGATTATTGTACCTGTGTCAGGCCTTTCTTAGAATGCTGATTTGCCTGCAGAAAAGGTGTGGTTTTACCGTTGCTGCTCTCTTTTTCTGTGTACAAATGTAAAATTTATTTCCATACTGAAACTGGAAGTCAGACAAACGATATGCACATAACTTCTCATTAGAGAATTAAAAGCACACCTTGTGTGTATCTGTTCTTAAATTGAAAATTAAGGTTGCCTCGGTATTAGGTGATAAGGTGTGAGATGGAGAAGGTTGTTGGGGGCTGGGGATTTGGTGGGTAGCCAGGGATGGGAGGGGGTCAGAAAAAGGAAGGTAACCTGTTCATGCATGGTGATAAACCACAGTTGTCTGTACACTGTCTCTGCTGCTAATCGATCGTGCTCTGCCAATACCGTGTATGGAAAATAACCCCATTCAAGAAATTTTAAAGTCAGAACTAGATATGCTCCCTTTGGCCAAGGAATTGACCCGGGTGCTCAGCCACAAGCTACCAGGCACTGCAGACACTTCTTTATGTAATGCGTGACAAATGTTGTGACTGCCTGCGTTAGGGTTAAATAAAACTGATTTGCAGGATGGAAACCTATGAATAAGCTTGCACTAATCAAACAAGTATCGATGGGACATTGGTACGGTATCATTCAAATGTGCTTCACTTTTCTTGCAGATTGAAAAACTCGGAGAACTGCTGCGCACAGTTCTGCACAAAATGCTGTTGTTGCTGCCTGTGGTGCCTGGAAAAGTGCCTCAAATATCTCAACGCCAATGCTTACACTGTTATAGGTAAGGCAGGTTGGAGGTTCAGCTTCCTCTGTACCTCACTGCGAAGTACATGTACATGTGTTGTACAGTACATGTTGATGCCCTTACACCCATACACAGTAAATGTAATGATGAAAATAATAATGGGTATTGTATGGGTGCTTTACCCAATCTCTTGGCCCAAAGCATCGCAAACTGTGAACCCAACGTGCACGTCCCTGTGAATCTCACGCGTTCTCTCACACATCACAGCCACATGGTGCAAAAGGTCAGTGCAGCTATTTCATGCTGGAATTTAAAATTGCATTTATTTTTTAATATGTGGGTTAAGAAACTCCAAAGTAGAGGGCGAGGAAGCCGGAGTACCCAGTGATTGTCTGAATGAATGGTGCCACATACTAGACAGAAAATTTGGTGCCTTGGGAAGGACTCAGACCAGACCACTCGCATTGGTTGCAGAGTCTTAACCACTAAACCAACGATTGCCCCACCTATACTACAGGATCCACCCGCACCTTATGCACGGGTGACACTTCCACTGGGGTGTCCTTCATGGAAAGTCCGTTTTTGAGGACAAGAATATTTTTTCAAATGGCAGCAACCCAGAGGCAGATCTAATGTTAATACTTGTACTGGTATTTTACTGTTAGATGCCTGCGTAGACCACCAAAGGCCTTTAAACTTCTAAGAAAAATTCAAGTGATTTTCTCTCTGTTCCAGCTGTGAGTGGCAGAAACTTCTGCTCATCAGCAAGAAAGGTCAGTGTTATTGCAAAGTTTTTACAGCTAGCTAGGGGAGCTCATATATTATGCGAAAGGGTAATGTTTATGCATAAAGCATTTGATTCCTCTCTTTTGAAATTTTAGATTCAGACATAGGAAACCATATCAGATTTATGCCATGTATGGTACTGTATATGCCATCATTTCTGTTAACAAGCTGTGTAGATGAAAACCTAACCGCAAAATGGAATGTCAAACAAAAAATGCATTGTTCTGCCTGCTAACCGCAACTCAAGCAAATTGCTGTCTGGAGATCTAACGTCAAATGATAAAGAGGCTGAGTGCTCCTTGTCATCCATGTGTAAAAAAACAAAAGTTAAAAGATCAGTCCAGTTCTGTTCAGAACTGCAGATTTGATGAGTTGGAAGGATGGTGATCAGGCTAGAGTTCTTACTAGTCGTCTTCTCCTTTTTTTGCAGGCGTTTGGTATCATGGCAAGTAACGCCCTGCGTGTGGCCGCCTTGAACAGTATCGGTGACTTCCTGCTGTTCATGAGCAAGCTGGCTGTCATGGCCGCTACAGGTGCCGTTGGCATCATATGGCTCAAGGTACCTATCAAATCAGAGTTTTTATGCTGATTATTTTAAGGGAGGAGATGTAGTTTGCGATTGATGAATGTAAATTGAGTTTGAGACTGAGAAAGTTCTGTGTGTGTGTGTGTGTGTGTGTGTGTGTGTGTGTGTGTGTGTGTGTGTGTGTGTGTGTGTGTGCAGGTGTGCATGCTTGTGTAAGACACGCTTATAGGGGTTTCGAGTCGTGGAAGTAGAAGTCTGACCTAGATTCCTCTAAATTTACCCGATGTCACTCATACATAAGTGCCTAATATATGTGATGCATGAACATCAGTCATAGACCGATTCATTTTCAGAAAGTCAGATTGCTTTCCTACCAAGCTGGACATAATTGTGTCCTGTCAATGCTGCAACACACTGTGGACAATGTTCAGAACAAATATCAGAAACCTCGACTTAAAGTAAATGTACACGCAACTGCAAGAAATGGGAGAATTGAAATGCATACTGCCTTGATGCATAGCAGATAATAACCACAGTGTTATGGTCAAAGAATGGCTGTAAGGGTATATGTATCATCAAAAGTGTTTGCACATGAGTGTTGATTGATTATTGTTAATCAGCCGGTTGTTGTGCAGAGCCGCAGTGATCTTCACTTCTTTGCCATTCCCGTTCTGCTGGTTTGTGTCTTCGCCTACTTTGTAGCCCACTGCTTCCTGTCTGTGTATGAGGTGAGTGCCAGAGACATATGTAGGAAACTGTGCAGTTTTAGGAGCTTGCGTAAGTGGGACAGATTCTCACAGGAAACAGGGCATCCACTTGCATCCACCATGGACTTCACTAACAGACAGACGCAGCTGATTGTCATACACGTGCTCTCACGTTCAGACATGTACACAGAGGCATACACGAGCATACGCTCAGATCACACACATGAATGCTCACTTACACACACAACGGTCACACCCTCTTGTTCACAGACCGGTACATGTACATAGATTTGGAGGAGCCAGACAACCCAGTGAGAACATTACGCGGCAGTTTGCAAGCTGCACACGCTTTGATACTCAAAACCAACTAGCATGTGCCCCATATCAAATTACGCGTTGACTGGCAAACAGTCTTCCCACCTGCAGCCTTTAAGTTTTGTGGCTGTGGGACTGTTGCTGGCAGATGGTAAGGCCATTTCATAACAGTATATTTTCAGTTTAGCGGCATCTATAGAAAACGTGTGTGTTTCACTTTCTAGCGCTGCAACACGTGCATAATTACCATGTTGTATGATTTAAAGTGACTCTTAACATTCGCACAGATGGTGATGGATGCCTTGCTGCTGTGTTTCTGTGAGGATTGTGACATGAACGACGGCAGCGTTGAACGGCCGTACTTCTGCAGTAAACGCCTGATGGTAGGTATACATACACTCTAGTACTGATGACACACGGACCGCATACCAGCAATAGTGCTGCCACTGGAGCTGCCTGTGGCTCTCAACATACATAGGCGCTTCTTTTCTTTTCATTTCTTTTCTTTTCATATCTTTTCTTTTCAATTTTTATCAATTTTGTTCATACGAATCGGTATTTCACAGCTCAGCCTCTTTACGGAGGAGTTTGTGTGTGTGTGTGTGTGTGGGGGGGGGGGGGGTACTTTTTATTTATTTGTTTAGATTTTATTTCTTTAAAAGCAATTTCATACTTACAAATGAGGGTTTCATTAGGAGATAATTTGGGCAAAGGGTTTCTGAAAAAAAAAAAAATGTTGTGTTCATAAGGATCGGTGTTACAAAGTTTAGCCACTTTATTTAAAAAAAAGTTTGGGTTGTTTCCCTCTCCTCCCCCCCCCCCCCCCCTTTTCCCAGATTTGGCTGTGGATGGGTTTCACAGTTCAGTCACTTTATGAAAAAGTGGGGATTGGGTTATTTGGGGTTTTTTGTTGTTGTTGTTGTTGTTGTTGTACAGAATGAATTTATCAAGAATAAATATATAGCTGCTCAACATACTCAGCATGTCGTCATTCACTTTTGTTCTAGGCATTTGTCAACGACAGTTCACAGTCCCTCAACAAGCTGACAAGGAGAAGGGAAACCACTGCAGAGACAGAACCCGCACAAGTGTGACCCTCACTTTCTCCTGACTTGTTTCCCTTATTGCTCACAAGCCTGTTGCTTCAGCAACAGCATCCCATACATCAGTCCAAGGTCACCGCACAGTAACCATGGAGATGACTTATCAGTGGTGCTGTCTTTTATGAAACGGCGTTCAGCGGGTGATCATGAAGTTTTATTGTCCAAAACGTTCAAGTAGACCATTTCAGAGGAACAGTCCAGATGAGGTGTGCGTCTTTCTTGGATCAGTATGGCTGACACTCACAAACAGGCAGAGCGTTAAAAGGTTGTTGAAACTGTGGTCAAAACATATACACGTAACAAGTGTGCTGAACGGTGACAACTTCTGACTGGTTTGATCCCAGCATAGGGGAAGAAAAAAAGTGGATGGTACATGTAACCTGTGAAGAACGGTAGCAACTTCTGACTGTTTCATCCCAGCAGAGAAAACAAAAACAGAAAAAAAAGAAGTACTGGCAGTGATTATGCTGGATTTGCTTGCTTTATGATGTGTGTGGGGTTTTGGGGTTTTTTTTTGTTTTTTTTATCAAAATGCCAAACCTAGCCGCGCCTACCCAACATTTGCTGCATAAAGTAAATGATGTGGGGTTTCAGTTGTTCATGTTTACGCTCACGTTCTGCGACGAACTTGATAGTATTTTATGATTCCTTTGCAGAGATTGTATCTGCATTTACTCCTGAGTGAAGACTGAACCATCCCGAATTTGGCTCACTGAGGCAATGATCCTGTTCATTTTTACTGTTTGTTTCTTTGTGTTCAGTGTGTGCAGAGTGGAATGAAGCGTGAGACTGAGTATTTTCAGTTTAGCATGTTTATTTTTAGAAAACTGTCAACATCAACACTCAGCGTCTTCAGATATATGATGAGTATATTTTTCACGTCCGTTTCCCAGCATGCAAAGATTGATGACCGTTTCCAAGACATGGAAATACAGGAACAGCGCAAGGTTTTGGCGTAGAGGGAGGATTTATTTCACAGTCCATTTTCGGCATGAAAGGAATTCTATTGGTCCTAGACACATTGACCTGTTGAGTGCTGCTCCTGATGCTGCATCTACTCACATTAAGATGCCATTAAAATGCAGGACCAGCCCTGAAAGTGAAAGTCTGATTTTTTTAGTGCCTCAAAATCTTTACTAGCTAAAGTAGAAACAAAGCTTACTAGCCAAACTTCAAACTTACATTCTTTAATTATAATGATTTGCAGACCAGTGAAGGGTTACGCAAGCAGATGGAACAGTTCGTCTTGTTTGCCTTTTCGTCATACTTCAGCCATGAAAATTCTTTCTTCCAACTCAGAAAAAAAAAAAAAAAAAAAAAAACGTGCCGCTTAGCTGCTGTATACTTTGCATTCTTTCGACCAGGGGGCGTCGCCACCTCCGATGCATCCAAAGTTGATGGCTTATTTGCTTTTGATTTTGTGTGTTTATGAGGAATAGATGGCAGCTGCAAACCATGATTCACCGACTTCAGATTTTGAAGTAGCTGAGGGAACTTACTCAGTCTTCTATTCACTATAATGCTAAGACACTGATTGGCTTTCTTTTACCACACTTGCATCTGGCAAGTAATTTTTTTTTAATTTTCACTTGCCATCTTGTTTTCCCACCCATCATGATGAGTAAAGTACTCCCTGCTTTCAGGGCTGAAGACCTACAGGAGCATGCCCAGCACAGATATCTTCCACTCAGATTTTTCATTGGGATTGAGATTTTAGGCGATGCTTTGCTTGTCTTACAGCCTGTCCCATTTAGACTCTCCTGGAGCTTCAGATATTGGTGGCAGCAGCACTCAAGGGGTTAAAGGCCCTAATTTTTTAAAGATTTTTAGGCTCACTCGTCAGTCTGAGCTGTTTTGGTGGTATGGCACGTCACACCACATATACACATGTACAAATACGTGCACAGACAGGCTTATGCGTAACTGATTGGAGCCAAAGCACAGTAGCTGGTGACAGTGTGACAGTGACACTCAACCTTGTAGCTCACTCAGTTCAAGCAACTGTCAAAGGAAATGTAGCGGATGTCATTGTACAACGGCTGAGTTTTCCTCAGTCACACAGCCATCAAACATCGGTTGCATTCGGAGATCTACACATCTCTAAGATGGACTACTTCAAGCGCCCTGGCGCAGCCACAAGCCCAACTGTTCCACAACAAAAGTCCCCGTATATAAAAACCTAATGGTAGCAACAGCCCTTTTACATAAAATGTTGATGTGTGTTTGAAGTGTTTGTCCATCCAGTCAACAAGGACCACTCTAATCGTCCAGGGATGGGTTTGGCTGGGTCTGTGGATGTGAGCTTAGATGGCTGACTCGCACGTGCGCAGTTGAGCCTCATGTTGAGGGGGCAAACATAGAGCCAGTTTATTTCATAGCTTGTTTCTCTGAACATGATCAGCTGTACAGTTGCAACTACATGTAATTTGTAATGATCAAAATGTCGGTCTGTAAAGAACATGTTCATGGGATCATCGTCTTTTTTTTCTTTCTTTTTTTACTAACTTTAGTATTTGATGAAGTAATTTAAATATTGAAAGTGATTTTGTTTGCCTTGGAATAATATATTGACCACAATTCTTGAATCTGTGACAGATGAGTGCTTTTAGCATTTGAATTTAATTGATGCTGATGTGTTTTGTGGATACATTTTTAAGTTGCAAACAGATTTCCGTCAGGTGCTGTGTCTTGCTTCAACGTTCTTATAATTTTACCAAAACTCATTGCCCATTGTGCAGTCATTTTGGCAGCCGTCTAACCTGCAAGCAGCCTCCTTTGACAGGTTGTTGCCATATTCAGGTGACCACTTAGACAGGCTTGGTTGTATCTGAGATTGATCCAAGTGATTCTGATCCTGTTGAAACACCCAATTGTATTTTTTTTTTCCATATCAATGGAGTATGAGTTTGCAGCTAGGCAGGATCCACGTTAATTTTTAATGTACATGCTTGGGTGGTGGTGTCTCAGTGTGTGGCAAAAGTTTGAATGTTTTTGTGAATTTGTTGCTTTGTATATTTTGTTGGGGATACCGTGATACTTGTTTGAATGCTTGCGTAAATTGTCCAAGTGTGTGATTATATAAAAAACAAAAATACATGTATGATAACATGATTGCATACGTGGCGGTCAAAACTAAACATCCATCAGGGTTGCATATTTTTTCCTTTCGCATAATCCTGCTTATATTCATATCTATACAGGTTATTCATATCTATTCATTCATATCTATACAGGTTTTGAAGCTGAACTCTGTTTTCATAAAATGCACCAAATTAGCTTCCTTTTCCAAAGTTGAATGGTTTTGTTGTACAAGTACATGTAAAACTTAAAACAGCCAAAAGTTTACAGCCGAAGTCTGTTAATGCATGGATTGCTGCTTATATGCATATATGTACAATACAAATGTAATTTGCCTTTTCTCAGGGCAGGGGGTTGTGCAGCGGGCAAGTGCTGGAAATCCAGTTTCGAAGTAATCTAGACTCCAAAGTACACAGTTGACATGGGGACAAAATAATGCTGATAATAGGAGCAAAGAGCTGGAAAAATTTTATGTAGGTGCAATGACCACATACTTATATCTTTTAAAGGGAAGATGCATTGTTTCAGTTTACAAGTCATTGTGTGTTTGATAAATGTAGGGTGAGTGAGTATTTTAAGGCTTAACGCCGCGTCAGCGACAAAGACTAATTCGCGGCAGGATAAATGTAGGTATTGTAAATGAGATTATATATGTTGAGAGAAAGAGTATGAGAGCATGTGGCCTGAAGTGTGAGTTTTCATGTCTAGTTTCTTCAGGAGATTCTGGCGCTTCGGTAATTTTGTGTTTTATTCCCCGTCTCTGGATTGCTTCAAATCTTCAAGATCATTAGGTTTGGGGGGTTTCCCCCCCCATTAAATTCTCTTGGTTTATGCCATTTTCTGGTCATCTTTATTTTCATTGAGGTGAGAAAAGTAACTTTGCTGCAGAAGTAACCCAAGTAACTTGTGTCACTGGATTTTATAACCCGGCCCTAGGGGAAGTTTTTGATTATATATCTCGGCATCCAGTACGCGCATTTGTTTTATATTGTTTGGCAGCAGCATGGTTGTGATGTGAAATATTGATCCATTCTCATGCATTTATCGTTCTATCATGTGTTACATTGGGTGATGGTTATTTTTTAATTGTTCGTATCCCCACCCCCACCCCCACCCCTCCCACCCTGAGGCATATTATCAAGTTAATATTATGACGGATGTGTGATATTTTTGTCCTTGTTGCTGGATTTTTGGTCTTGTTTTTGGCGGTTTTAAAACTCTGCAAGTGTCTGCCAGGTTGATCAGTACATCCACCATCTTGTCTTGGACCACAGTTTTGCATAACATGAGGCAGTATGTGTGTAGGTGGATACAATTAGCTGTTTCTGTGCATTGTCTTTTCAGAAAGAATGCATTTATTTCCTGTCAGCATTTAAAGGAGCTTTGTTGGTATTTAGGGAAGAAATTTTTGTTGTTGTTTATTTGTTTTAACACACTTCGCCTGCACATGCATACGTTCATATTCTAAAATTCGGGAAAGAGTAATGGTTCATTAACAGGGGGTTTTTTGCAAGGGAGAACACTCTGCCTACATGGATCTTAGAGAGTGCATGGATCTGGACATTTTCTGCCCCCCTCCCCCCCCCCCCCCCACCCCCCAAAAAAGGAAAAAGTAGTTGCATAACTTCAAGAGAGCTCTTTTAAAGGTATTGTTCAAATATGCAGAAACTGATGACTCAGCTGGAAAGAATAAAGTCACCTCAGCTGTTGTACATTTTCCTCGAACCCGCTTTTCCATGTACATGAACATTGACTGCTTTATTGTCTTGTGATGTGTCAGACATGATAATTATCTATACACACTTATTTACCAACCTAACCTTTTTATTGTATTCATTAATTGCTGACTGATTGACATTCCCAACTACTATGTACCTATCTAAACAACTTGACTGGAAAATTTTTAAAAATGCTGCGTGTAAAAGAACTAGTACTGTACGCATAATACTGATGCAATAAGTGTGAATTCATTGTATTGTTGCTGCCGAGTTGTTGAACGGAGTCATTCTGCAGTATGCTTCAGCTGATTTTGATTTGGTATTTAAAGCTGCATTGGAGCCTGCGTCAAATACATGCGTTTGTTTCGACTACTTTCATGGCTTTCTCGGCAGCCTATTTTGTATACTGCAGTTCACTTGCAGTTTGCCATATATCAGTGTACCTCAAAGTTACCATGAGCACAGGAAAGAATTACCAAGTTATTTACATTGCAGCCAGGTTTGTCCCCCTCCCCACCACACACACACACACACACACACACACACACACACACACACACACACACCTCCCCGACCCCAGGAAGAAGAGGGAGGGAAAAAAGATCATAAAAGGATTGTATACAACCTGCTCATGTTATTTTGAGTGGCACACGCGTAATTGTTGGTTTAATTAGTGCGGCTTGACTAATAACTGATTTTTTACTTTAGGCAACAACAAAATGCACCATTTCACACATGGGTTCTAAGGTGGTTTTCTTGCAAAAGAGGCCTATGCTTCAATCTTTCTCTTTTTATTATTATCATGTGCAGTTGCGTGGAAGTTCAGTGTGTTTTGTGTTGTTTTTTAGTTTGGGGATTTTCTGCCTGTTTTCATGCAAAGTTTCACTTGACAGAATTTTCTCTAATACTTTTTCACACTCCTTGTCATCTTGTTAGATGTGGATGTTTGGGAAACTGTTTGTTGACTGAGGTGGTACCGCAAGCATCCTTTCCATCAATTCATTTGATATGTTATATACAAGGCTTGTATTATGATAATCAGGATCAGTAATGCGCCAATATCACTGTGTATCACATACAGATATAATCCCCCCCCCCCCCTTCCGTGGGCAAATACATATTGCATTGTTTTTCCAAGGACTAATCATGTCAGAATTGTATAGAAACATATGGCGTTTTACTACTACATACTATGTACAATGTACCTAAATGTTTAAACCTGCGGCTTTGTTCAATGAGAAGTTTTCTGGAGTATGCCATGCAGCCATTTGATAACCCATCATGCGATACATGTAAGAATTTTGCTTGTTGTTCTGTTACATGTATCTGGCAGTGTGTTATACGTAACAGGCTTAAATACCAGTTTATTGGTTACGTCACCTGATATACATGATTCAGTATGTCTATGCTGTAATTTTTTGGTGTATGTGCGATGTACAGACATAATAACTATACGCTGCATTCTTTGGAAACCATTCAATATGTGACGTGACTGGTGTGCATGAAATGCTGTGATTTGTCTGTGATTGTTTTGTCAGAGAGTGTGTGTGTGTGTGTGTGTGTGTGTGTGTGTGTGTGTGTGTGTGTGTCCTTGTTTTTATTTCAGTGGATAAATGCGTTTGGCTGCAGATTCCGTTTTGATATGTGTTGGGTTTTATGTCTGTGTGTGTGTATGTGTGTTGATGGGGGGGGGGGGGGGGGGGGGGGGGGGGGGGGGGGGGGGGGGGGGGGGGGGGGGGGGGGGGTGGGGGGGGGGGGGGGGGGGGGGGGGGGGGGGGGGGGGGGGGGGGGGGGGGGGGTAATACCTGCATCATATCCTGATATGTTCCAAACCATCGTTGGCATACTCAGTATATTTCTACAAAATAAATTGTAAATATGAACCTCTAGTGTTTGCTTTTGAACCTCATTTTGTGTGTTTGTGTGTGTGTCGTGCACAGTTTGTTTGTTTTTTTTATCACACATTTTTGTCATAAGAAAATACGGATCGATATATTGCGTTCTTACTTCGTCTTTGTACTCCACTCACCTTCGACATGTAAATGCAGATGCAGGAGACACACGACACATGAGAAAAATTCTTGAATTAGGAATATTTTCATGAATCGCCACGCATGAACACACACACATACACAAAGGCATGCATGCATATCAGAGATATTAACAATTTTTAAAGCAAGCATTGGCAAATGTCACTGTGTCCTAAAGTCTGCTAGTACTGAACGTCTCTCAAAGTCTGATGAAACACAACTGCTATAGATAACAATTCTGATGTACACCATGTATGTGCTAGAACGGATGATGATTAGCGCCATATCCCCACAAGTCACGCTCAAAGCAAGGCGTATGATCTTGTGTTCTGTTCAACGTGCTGGCAGGCATGGTGACTCACAGTAAGGATGTTCTAAAGGTGTTGCATGTTTAAGGCATGTTGATTGAGTGTTGATCGGTCGGCCACACAATTCTAGCGTTGGTAAGTTTGCCAGAAAACTGTAGCAAGAAAGACATTGCTATCAATATACGGTAGTCAGTATATAAGGACAATAACCTAAAACGTTTCAGGGGGTCAAATTTGTACTTCCCTTCACATGACTTTCAAGTCCTACTCAGTGTCAGCAGGGACTTACATAGTCCCTGGTGTCAGAGACTAAGACTGAGAATTGCTGGTACATGTATTTGTTGAATCAGCAAAGGGATGAATAAGAAATGTGAAACTCGAGCAAAATCACAGATGTGTGGTGTAACAATATACAAATTCCCAGTTACAAATACATGTACTGTCACAAATACACGCAACGTTACTGCATTACGTGTGGTACCCCTGTGCCACCGGGAAGCCATCGGCGGCCGGGTCCAAGGTCCTGACCATGTTTCCAGCATAAGACTAGAAACGGGGTCAAGCTCGTCCAATGAAAATCAAGTTTGCTTACTGCGGTCGCAACGTGGCGCCAAATATCAACACATTTTGGCGCAGACATTTTGTTGCGTTCTTTGGTGTGCACTGTTCGAAGGTAAATTTCTTTGATTTAGAAACACAGCTGAAAAGTCTTTAGACAGGTTCATTCGAGGCATGTTTTCATATCACTTAAGGATGAGCATTCAAGATCCACATCGCCTGAAATGCTGGAACATGCCATAACTTCGCTTGTCCGTTGCTTGTCGACGAAGCTCCCGATGTTGCTTGATGAATTCCCACGACACGGAAACAATGATTTAGGTTTAAGTTTCAGCCCAGAATTCATTGAATTCGGTTATGCTCATACACTGCATTTCTCTCAGTCAACCTTAAGTTTCCTGTCTTTTACTGTACTTTAGTTTTCAATTTCAGTCCGAGAGAGACCGCCATGACAATGCAAAGGGAGAGTGTCGTCACCAGAATGCAGACCCAAAAATCTCCGCGGAAGAGGTGAGAATTAGAGTAAGGTAGCTATCCAAGAGTTGAATCATATTTCGAAAGGCGGGGGAGGGGGGGGGGTGCAAGCCGGGCACAACTGTCAGTCTTTTTTTTATATTTGGGCATGGCTCAGAAATGGCGTAGAACGCCCGATCGTTGCACTAGCAGACTTTGAGTGGAAATAAAAATACCTTAGAATGGTAATTTTTTTAATGTAAGGGCACCAGTGTTTAGCAGATGTATGAAACTCTGGCTCCTAAACTTTTCTCTCGTCGGAATATTGTAAATAAATCGGTGCAATTGCACTTTTCCCGCATTTTCGGCGTCGCCGCTGAGCGCGATTTTTGTGACACGGTTTTCGGTCCTTCACAGTGATCAAGAATAACTTCAAAAAGAAAGTGCCCACCGCTTGATAATCCAGTAAAGTAAACTTGGAAGTGGTCCGTAGTCGGTTCCAAAACTTTCATTTTGAAATTTACCGCTTACTATGCGAGCCACGTTGGATTTTCGTGACCAGGAATGTGCGTCAGCCTTGCTGTAAAAAATAGCCGCGGCGGGAATAATCGTTACCGGCCGGAAATAGTAACACAACAACAACAAAAAGTTGTGTATTTTTTTGTTAAATTCACGCCAGTTTTTAACCATAAAGCGATAGCATTCGTCAGATACTCATACCGTCGAAAATATGCGATATCGGTCGCGCTCCGAGTTTTGTTGTGAACGGCGTGTTACGTACTACTTTTTTACTTGCGCAGTGGCGCGAATCGCTGACTTTCGTTTCGCTGCAGCACCATGTGCGATTCATTTCTGGCCAGATTTGTCTTTGTGTGGAATCGGGAAACAGAATGTCGAAGAACAACGAAGAAAATGAAGGTAAGTTTTGTTGTCAGTCCTGATCTGCTTGTTACGTACTTCGCAACAGCGTTTTTGACCTCATGTTTCTTCAATTATAGCTTCTGTGCAATGTAGTTCACTGATCAAGACGAAAGCAATCTTTGGAAAAATGTTTCGCCGAGACATCACTCCGTGTTTCCACAGTTTTCACAGAGCGTATCTACAAGAAAAAAACATTTTATTGGACTGTCTGAGATGTTTTTGTAGTCATGATAACGTACAAAGCGCATTAACAGTTCTGTGAAAAATTACAGAATCTAGGGCGGCGGGGCTTGCGAAATAATTACGTTTGAAGTCAAATCGCTTGAATTTTATGGAACTCCATTTAGGTGATTGCAAAATTTAGACTCCAATAATGGTGTCCGTTATCTCACAACAAAGAGTTGTACTCGTTTTCAGGCTTTCATGTTTACAGGTAGAGAAATAGCCCAGAATTGTGAAAGACACGAATTTGTTCACGTCTCACTCATTAATAGTTGCAAGGGATCCTGTCCGATTGTGTTCACTATTATTGTGCGTGGTCAAGAATATATCGACTGTAATGGTCAAAGTTTGTAACTTCACTACAAATCTGTGGCTAACGCCTCATCATCAGCGTTGTGATGTTATGAACGTCGCATCCAAACTATCAACTACGTTTCTACACGTGAAATGCCTTTATGTGAGAGCATGACTGCTGCAGTTTTGGACAGTTTTGAAGAGGAGAAACTGTTTAAAGAATTAATTACTGTTTTTAACATCTCAGTCCTTAGCACGTAACATCACAACACAAACTTAAACAAAGTTGTGTTGTGATGTTATGAACAAAACACTTTTCATGAAATGATTCTTGCGTGGTGAATTGGGTGTGCTTTTTTGAGTTTAGTGATACCCCGGTAAGCAGGGTTTTTTTTGAAGCAGTTGGGGTTCTCTACATCAAGTCTGTGGGTTATTTTTAGAGAAGTAAATGTTGATCACTTCACAACAAAGCTTTCGGAGTGAGGTTATGAACTGACAGCAAATGTTTTTACTCAGGGTCATATTGTAGATTTAGGTTATGAGGATGATGCTTCAGTCATGATTCATACTTCCCCTCTTCTAATCATACATGCATTTTTGTGTGGTTTTGCACAAAGTAGGTCTTTGTTAGTTCATAACTTCACAACAATGTATGATCCATGGTCTGCCATTGTTTGTGTGAAGTTATGTACATCTCTCACGAGTGTGCTGACCTGCAGTAAGATGACAATTTTGAAGAAACATAACTGGGTGCAGGTAACTTCAACTGTTGGAGTTCTGTGAGAGTAGATTAAAGAGGTTTATGCAGGTCTATTCTTTAAAATTGACAAAATGTGAAAAGATGCAAGTGCAGTGTGTCGTGATGTTATGAACAGTTCAGTTACATACAATAAACAACAGCTGTTGTAAGGCATTAGGTCAGCGGTTGCATAACATGGGGTTCATTGAACGAAGGTAACAGCTCTTTGCTTTCTTAGAGGACCTATAGGACAGTCATTCTTTAAAATGTGCTACATGAAGTTGAACAAATAATAAAGGATGTTCATAACTGTTATTGGAAAAATGTCTCTTTCAAACAGATGAAGGATGGTGTTTCATGTCTGATTTTATCATAACATGAATTTATCTGCAATGTAGAAATAATGTCATTAACTTTATGACTGTCAATGTGCAGAGTGCCAGAAGTCGACGACTTTGTGGAAGCTGTTTTTTCAAGCAACCGAAAGAAGGGAGAAGCCGTCTACTACGCAAAGGTTTGTGTCTCCAACGCACGGCATACAAAGCTATATATCTTTAACCATTGTTGCAAAAGTCATGAGATGTCAAGACAAGTTTTTACATGATCCTGTTTATTTTAGTTTTTCTTGGCTTTAGGCTGACGCTGGTCTCCCTGTCAGAAATCTTATAAGGTGATGTCTCCTGTGTCCAGGTGCTGGAAGTGTTGCATGATGGTTCTGAGGTGAAGCTTCACAACATGCAAAGAAAGGGGGATGTATACACATGGGCGGATGTGGCCTGGCATCCCACGAGCAGATACAAGGAACTGTTGCTGCCCCTAAACTCATGCCAGGGCGCAAACTTGCATTACTTTTAGTTAGGTCTGAAGACGTTTTCCGCTGAGCCATTAACAGCCCCATTGACCTCTGTGGTAGCCAGGCAGGTTTAGACTAGTTACCTGAAAACTACATGCAGTTTTTCATCTATGTGTCTGTGTTTGAATATCTTCTTGAATGTTGTGGCATTTGGAACAGTATTTTGTAGCTTGCTGTTATAGATCTGTATGAAACTTGCTTAATAAAATCAACAAATCTATAACTTTATCTGTTTTTTACATAGTTCTGTTCCAAGGATAAGCAGAGTGGCTGTAAAAGCAAAACTATCACAATGAATGCACTCGAATTGTTAGCCATAAATAAACATCTGCACATAATTATGGACAGTCCCAGAATAGGTGAACAATAGTTTCCTCTCCCAGACCACAAAATAAACACATGAACATGCTCTTTCATGGTCAGCAGTGATGTAAATACTTACACTCAGGCATTATAAAACTGCTTCGTGTAAAAAAAAAAAAGAAAAAAAAGTGCACTATGTACACTTACTACGTGCCAAATGGGGTTTTTCACTCCTAGAATGTGTTCCCAGTATCTTATCAGCTCTAATGTCATAGTTTCTGTTTTGCCCGCTGTTTCTCTTAATAAGAAAAAAGCTGAAAGCCTACTGAGTAGCTTTATATGAATATTGTGCGTTTGTGAATTTGAAGTACTTAAGACAGTCGCAGATCTTTAGAGTTGAAAAATGTTGTGAAGTTATGTACAACATTACCAGCTTGTCAACATGTCTTAGGAGGATTTACTTCAGAAGTAAAATAAAAGTTCCATACAATAAAAATGGTGATGTAGTATAAATGCTTTACTTTTTTAGTCAGAGAATGGTCTTAATGGAGCACACATTCTAAAAAAGCTGGCCATGTCACGTTGTGAAGTTATGTACATTTCCCCTCCTTGAGACTGTTTTTTCTTGTACTGGCTGAAATTGGGGGCGATTCATATTCTTAAAGGGCTTTAACTGCAGGGGTGTAATGTTCACTCACTTTTACCACCTGTGATGCTCAACTACTGCTAAGAAAGGTTTGTTTTATTTGTGAAAACAGGAGAGAGACATCTCATTGTTGTGAAGTTATGTACTACGGTAACATTCCATATTTTTCCCCCATTGTTTTATGTTTTCTGGGGACAATAGTGGCAACAGTGGATACCTGCTTTGTAGATAGTCTGCTAATTTGGTTTTTAAAGGTCATTGTTAATCTCTTAATAAGTTTGTAAACAAATTTTAGCCTTGTGACGTTGTGAAGTTATGTACTGAAGTTCCCCTTTAGTTAGTTTAGGCAAATGTATCAATACCAAAACCTCTTTCATGGTCAGCAGTGATGTAAATACTTACACCTAGACATTCTAAAACTGCTTCATGTAAACAAAGTGCATTATGTACACTCACTATGTGCCGAAAGGGGTTTTTCATTTCTAGAATGTGTTCCCAGTGTCGTATCAGCTCTAATGTCATAGTTTCTGTTTTGCCCGCTGTTTCTCTTAATAAGAAAAAAAGCTGAAAGCCTACTGATTAGCTTTATATGAATATTGTGTGTTTTGGATGAAATTTGAAGTACTTATGACAGTCGTAGATCTTCAGAGTTGAAAAATGTTGTGAAGTTACGTACATTTTCTGCTTCTTAAAATATCTCGCTTCTTTGAAGTCCAAGAACAGTGTAACTATTTCAGTTAACCCAACTGGTTTTTCTTTATAACAGGGTGCAATTTAAATGAATTTCTTTGTATCTCTTTCCAGTGAATGGGAGCAAGAAGTTCCTGTGATGTTGTGATGTTATGTACACAGTGATAATGGTTGGCGTCATATTACACAAGTAATAAATGAGTGAATGACACAAAAAATGGTTCAGATGATGTGTTTTTGTTTGAAGATGGTGTGCCCCAAGTCCAATGTGTAAATTATGATTTTCTATTTTGCCTTAGTGTGTCACAACTTTTCAACACCATTTCTGAGCCATGCCCATTTAAAAACGGGTTGCCCAGGTTGAGAGCAAGCTGCAGCTTTTTCCAATGCACCTTGGTTATAAAACAAGTAGACATTCTGAGTGATATTTCATATATATATATATATGATAGTATAATTTGATGAATGTGATGCTGTGCATACATAGCTAATTTCTTAAGACTTCTTGACCGTTTGATGTTCACTTATAAACTAATACATAAATTACACATATTCTTTTTGTGATCATTTAATGTTCAGATCAGCCAGTGTGGTTCCACCATCCCCCAAACGGATCAAAAGAGGCATCACTGGTCTTAAACACAGTCCCAGATCATCTCCTTCGAAAGGCCTGTTCATTGACAGCGATACCGACTCTCCAACATTCATGACCAGGTCATTCTACGGAGGGAAGAAAAGGGTGGTGGCACCACCTCTACAAACACAATTTAAAAAATCTGACATCCTCACTCCATCATCTTCCTCTCCCATGCCAGTCCGTCTTTCTCAAACTAGTCAGATTCTGTCGGGTGAAGATGCCACCCCTAGCCCTGTCATCAAGACATCCCCACGCAGACTTCGTTCAACAGGAACCAAAGGAAAAGCTGTTGTAAGATCAGAAAGCCAGCAGGTGAAAGGTGCTCGCGTTGTGCTATCACCACTGAAGGGTCCGAACTCCAACTCTCAGCAAGAGCAGCAGCTGCCCAAAGCGGTGGTAATCAGGAAACGCCACAGGTCTCTGCCCGTAAAAGTCCACCACGGCGATCCAAAACAGGCTGGGTCGGCATCACAAAAAGATTTTCCTCCTGCTGGCATTTCCACTCCCGTGTTAGGTCGTAGGTTTTTCAAGCACAAGTCTCCAGCCTCTGCCTCTAAAGCCATGGGAGCAATCATCATCGGCAAAGGTTTTAACCTCAAGTTTGTTCCCCGCACATTGAACAGGGAGTTCAAACATTCGTCACGGCAGGCCAAGTCTCCAAGGGAAAAGCCCAGTAAGAAAAGGCCACTCTCTCGTGTGGAAAAGACTTACAGCAGAACTTCACTCAACAACGGGCTGAAGCCTGCAGCCAAGGAAACTCTGTATGACCACCCATCACAGCGTGGCGGTAGAGTTGGCGCTGTCGCAGACAGTCATCTTAGTCCCATCACCAGCCAAAGCTGCAGTCAGGAAACACTGGGGTCAAACCTCTCCGATGACGGCTCTGTGGTGGAAGGTTCTAACAGTCTTTTCAGTTCAGACACACAGTCTCTGGCCTCAGATGTCTCAGGGTTTGTGGAACGTCAGCCTCTGCACACCCAGGACTCTCAGTCTCTGGCCTCCTCTGACGTGCAGGAGCTGGATGATGCAGAGAAAAAGTTGTCACCTGTGTTCTCGAGAAAAAGGCGCAGTCAGCGTCTTGCTCAAGTTGCTGCTCAGCAGCCAAGGTTGGTAGTATTACTAGTACTAGTAGTAGTAGTATTAATTTTGTTGGTGCAGTGTATGTTCATGAATTGCAGATCTATCTATCAGTTAGCCGTGTTATCAGGAATCTAGTGTGGAACATGTCAAAGACCTTCTGCAGGGGTTGCGCTGGTGTTTTGCATTTTGCAATAGAAAAAGCTTGGGGTCAGCAAAAACAATGTACAGATATATATATATGTATGCAATAAACTCAATTCCTGCTTCTCTGTTCTCGTTGCCACCAGTACCAGAGAAGTAAGGCTTGAATTCGTTTGATTGAGAGAGGGTTCGACCAGGTCTGCATTGTGAGAATTTAACAGCAAAGAAAAATTTCCTTCAAGTTTTAGAGCCACCACTTTCCTGAGCCTCTAGACTGCCGCCATGCATGAATTTCACGTACCTAACGAACCTATGGCCAGGCGCCTAGGTACATAAAATTAACATTGCCTATTCAACGATATTTGTGCAGATAAACTCACATGGCTGCTGTTCATAAATGTTTGATGACCTTGTCCTTAGAGGCCAAGGTCACAGGGATTGCATGGGTGAAAGGTTCTGAAATTGTGACAGCAATCGAGGGGTTAAAAAAAAAAAAGTTTTCTTTTGATTATGGCGGTGAGGCTTCCATTTTCATGTGATTTTGTCCAAAAGAGGTTTTTGGTGAAAGCAGCCCTTTCTTTCAGTTCACTAGTTTCACTTTCAGTCAATTCATTTTCACCAGAAAGAATTGTTTGTTGTTGTTTTTTTTTCTTCCAGTACCTCTTCCAGTCCAAAGCAGAAGTTTATTGACAAGGACAACAGCAACAGCCAGCTTGTTTTGGTAAGAAAAATCTTCAGCTAAAGTTCTCCTTACGTAGAGTCTTGTGTACACAGTTACACTTACAGCCTACCCTGGATGCTGCCATTTTTTGCGTGCGCTCTCTCTCTCTCTCTCTCTCCCTCCCTCCCCCAGGGTATGTAGATTATTTTTATAGCAGGTTTGGAATCAGGTTTATGATTTTTTCCTTCCAAAATGTTCACAGGATGCTGGTCAGAAGAAGTATGGCATGACCCAGTGCCGCATGTGTGGCATGGTGTATGCTGTGGCCAATCCAGCTGATGAATCCATGCATGCCAAGTTTCACCAGAATACAGTCACAGCTCTCAAGTTTCCAGTAGGTTTTTTGTTGTTTTTTTTTTTTACTTCTTTCACTGATATACAGGGCTCCCTAAACTGTGCGTAATTTACGCACTGAAGTAAAAATTTACATCCTAAAAAAAAATTCGAGGGGGTACGTTGAAGCATTATGAACGCGATCTGTGCTTAGCTTGGCGCACTACCTCTGCACTACCGTGCGTACGCCTATAGGCGTGTTGTGATCGAGTGTTCTCCCTTGCCATGGCCGCGTTCACAGGGCTCCCTAAACTGTGCGTCTGTGCGTAATTTACGCACTAAAAAAAATTCGAGAGGATACGTTGAAGCATTATGAACGTGATCTGTGCGTAGCTTGACGCACTACCTCTGCACTACCGTGCGTACGCCTATAGGCTTGTTGTGATCGAATGAGTGTGCTCCCTTGCCTTGGCCGCGTTCAGTTCGGTTCTGTTTTTGGTTCTGTTTAACGCTCGCAGGCGTTAACTGTCTACTGCTGCAGGTCGGCGGCTTATACAGCCACTCGCGCGTAGTGAACGTGCCCCATCTTTTCCCTCTGCGCACCGAAGCACCCGGCGTACGTGCGATGTCGAAACCATGGACGAAAGATTTTAGAGTCAGTGCTCTTGTTACCGATCGGATTCGTTTTCTCTGTGACGAATCATGCCACCGAAAAAAGTGAAAGTTCAAAAGACTATAGACTTTTTCGTCAGTGGAAAAGTCAGTTGTGGAGGGGCTCGAGCCCTCGCCCGGCAGCGGGTGCACTTCGGCGTCAGATGAGATAGCTACGATTCAGACGTCGCGTCAGAGCCGGTCGGCACAGAGCAGCAAAACTTAGTGTACAAAACTGAATTGTACGGACAGTACCCACTTCATTTAATTATATGATTTGAAGTTGATAAAATTCAGTTTTGCACACACACAGTGTGACACACACACACACACACACACACACACACACACACACACCTTATGTGTTCAGCAGTATTTACTGAATTTATAATTCCATGCACTAAAAAAACTTGAGAAATGATTCTGACCCTTTAAAAATTGAAAGTGGGGGTACAAAGACCCCCTAAAATTTTGAACTGGGGGTCAGTGGACCCTTTAGGTCTGTAGCTTTTAGGGAGCCCTGGCGTTCAGTTCGGTTCTGTTTAATGCTCGCAGGCGTTAACTGTCTACTGCTGCATCGGCGGTTACTACAGCCACTCGCGTGTAGTGAACGTGCCCCATCTTTTTCCGCTTCTGCGTTCGAAACTATGGATGAAAGATTTTAGAGTCAGTGCTCTTGCTACCGATCGGATTCGCTTTCTCTGTGACGAATCATGCCACCGAAAAAAGTGAAAGTTCAAAAGACTATGGACTTTTTCGTCAGTGGAAAAGTTGTGGAGGGGCTCGAGCCCTCGCCCGCCGGGCAGCGGGTGCACTTAGTCAGCGTCGCATAGCTACCATTCAGACGGGGCATCAGAGTCGGCACAGAGCAGCAAAAAGTCAGTTTCCAACTTTCAAAACTGAATTGTACCCACTTCATTTAATTATATGATTTGAAGTTGATAAAATTAGTTTTGCACACACACACACACACACACACACACACACACACACACACACACACACACACACACACCTGTTCAGCAATATCAGTTTACTGAATTTATAATTCCATACACTAAAAACTTGTGAAATGATTCCGACCCTTTAAAAATTGAAAGTGGAGGTACAAAGACCCCCTAAAATTTTGAACTGGGGGTCAGTGGACCCTTTAGGTCTGTAGCTTTTAGGGAGCCCTGTATATGCTAGCTGTCCAAGTCATATTATGCAGTTGAATACACACACAGGTCTATACATGTGGAGATGGGGTGTATCCTCCTCAAGGAACTGAAAATATATAATTATATCTGTTGCCTCCAGTTTACCAAGTCATTGATGTCGGTTTTACATCCCACCATCTTGTTTACCCAAGTGACGTGCAGGTCTAGTAACGGTGAACATTCTGAATGTTTTGACAGCAACTGACAAAATAGTATTAAGACAAATTGATATCTCCTGTCACAGTGTGTTGATATTGTAAGTCACACTAATACTGTAATAGCCTGCTTGTACAGTTTCAGAAGCTGTATTCCATTTCATGTTTACGCTGTTGGTTACATGTACTTTGTCCAAAAGCAAGAAATAAAATGTTATAGATCACTGTCATCTTGTTGGTTTACATTGCAGGGCTGGAAAAGAGAGCGTGTGATCAAGGAGTTCTTAGATGATGGCAGCCGAGTGATCTGTGTGCTGCCTGAGGATCAAAACTTCATGACGAAGAAGGTGTGTATAGATCTTTAATACAGTATTGTGATAGATTTGTGTTGTACCTGTGACAGCTGAATCTGATGCACTGTTTTAGTGTGCATGCCCATGGGGTGGTCAAAACTGATTTTCTTCTCAATACTTCTGGAATAGACAAAAAATCTGTAAGACGGTCAAGCAGTCCTGACCATGCTGGCCAACTTTTGTTTGTTTTTCAAAAGCTCAGTCTTGTTTCTATGTTCCTTGCACTGGCATCTTCACAAACACTGTGTTGACCTACACGGTCTGCATCATACGTGAACGTGCATGTAACCGTTTAATTCAGCTCACAGACAGTACAGTGAGCCAAGGGACTGCGAAAAGGCTCTGTGTTAATTAATTCTCACCATTGATGTTATTTTAAAAGAGGAAGAAACCAAACACCCACCATTTTCAGTCATCAGAGCTGGTACACCTTTGTGAAGATACAACGGTTTAATCAATGTTCATGATCTGGTTGAACAGGTGGAGGAGGTAAACCACATCATGACACAGGAGCTTGGCTTTCCTGACCAGGTGTTCACCTTTCGCCCAACCTTCAAGGTATGCATTATTTTGAGTTTGTGTACACTACACTAGAACAGGGTCCATACAGGTCATGGAAATTGGAATCCTGGAAAAGTCATGGAATTTGGAAATAGCTTTTCCAGGCCTGGAAAGTCATGAAATTATCTCAAGAGTCATGAAAAGTCATGGAATTTTAGAATTTTATGGAAGCCATTTTGAGCCCAACAGTGAAACGGTCAGCTTGGTGATTACTCACTGGACTGATTGCCAAAAATACCAACAAACTGCCTTCCCGTAAGGCTGTTGACTAACTCTGAACATTGGTCTTGCTGACTGCGATAACTTGGATAAGCTCATAATTTCTACCCTGGCGTGTGAAAGAGTGCAAGGAAGGTGTCATGGAAAACAGGAGAGTTGGCCTGGAAAAGTCATGAATTTTTTAGACTGTGGGCCTGTATGGACCCTGCTAGAAGTAAACTAAAGTCAAAGCAATCTCTTATTAGTCTTAACTCTGGTCTTGCTAAATTTAGTTGTCCTACGCTGAAAAAGCCATAGAGATAGTCGGGAATGTATTCTGTTCTCAGCATGACCAGGGTCCATCCTTCCCTGTATAACGCAAGAAAAAATTAATTTGCATTACTTTCTGCAGCAACAGTGAAGAAAACATCGGAATGGCCAAGACTAAGAGGGTTTACTTTGGCCAGATTGGGTGATCCTTGTGGGTGTATGCTTGTGGTTGAGGAGTGGTGGTTTGTTGTTTACTGGTTGGTTGGCCGTTGGGTTTTCTGGTGGTTGTTCAGGGTGTTGTTGTTTAGGGTTTTGAGGTTGTTTTTGTTCATGTTGGTTGGCTGTTTTTTTTTGTATTTGTTTTTTTTAGAGTACTTTTTGGGCTGCAGCAATATATACTATGTGGTGTGTCTTTTTCCACAGGCCTTTTTCTACGTGTCTGATGAGAAACGGATTGAAGGCTGCTGCATTGCAGAGTCAATCAAAGAGGTAAGGAGCAGTGAGTCTTATGTGGCACATGCTGGAATTCACTCTACGAAGTGGCCCCCCACCCCACCCATCCCCCGCGCAGGGTTTAGGCAGTATAGTACAGTGTCTTTTTTTCAAAGTTAAAGCTCATTGATCAGGTGAGCTAGTAAAACATTAAAATCTTAGGAATCCTTTGTTCTTCTCCATTTTAAAGAGTTTAACCTTTACGCATCGGGACGCGAACCGGCTCGCGTCACTCTCAACAGCCGTAGGCACCGAGCCGCGAACCGATTCGCGTCATCCTAAACGGCCAGCAGCTGCATGCGCGTCAGCAGGGAAGTAGGTCACTGGCCAAGCTCGCGATGTCAAAGAGTTAAGGTAGTCCTCAGGGACAAAGAACTGAAAAGGAGGGAGTGGTGCACCCAGCATAGGCTTTACAATGAATTTCCATTGCAGGGTTACCGTGTGCTGCCAAACAATTCATCGGAGACACCAGAGAGCCAGCGCCCATGGTTCTGCTCCAAAGTCTCTGAACGTGCTTCGCTTGGAATTGGTCGACTGTGGGTGTATGGACCAAGCCGAGGGCGTGGTATCGCAACTAGACTTGTTGACTGTGTCAGGTAAGCATCTTAATCTCAGAATTAAAAAAGTATGTTCACAGCCATTCTGTAGATCTGCTGCCATGATTATTAGTCATAGCATACAGCCTTTTTATTTCCAACATTACTCGTCTGTTATTTACGGCTTGTGCAGCTTGCTGAAAATATCAGAAGCACTTGCTAAGGTTAAAAAAAAGTTGTAAAAGAAGTTTTGGGTTTTTTTTTTTAATTCAAGCTTTGTGGCAGCAGTTGCATGACCTCCATATCTACTATTCTACATGTGTAAAAACAAAAACACTGCCAGCATGTTTAAAAAGGAACAAGGAGGAACGGCCCCGTCCTACAAAGTTGTTTCTCCAAACTTCATTTTATTTTGTCTTTGTTGTTATTGTTGCCGGTTCTCCCCTCTCCAAGTTCTACCAATGACACTAGATCCTCTATGACCTCGACCGATTAGCCACGTGACTGGGGGTGGGGCCGGGTGGGGGAAGAAGGGAGGGAGAGAGACAGAGGCAGAGAGAGTGGGTGGGTGTATAGGAGTTCAACGTTCTTTTCCCCCACATAAGGGTGATATCAAAGACGGGGCAACGAGAAAAAGGCCAGCACAAATATTTGGCCCCAGCGGCCAGGATTCGAACTCTCGGCCCAAGCATTGAAAGTCCAACGCTCTACCATTCGGCCACCCTGGCTCCCCAGAGAGAGAGAGAGAGAGACGTCAGTTCCGTGATCTAGACATTTGACGTCAGCCTCAGGCAGGTCGTCATAGAGAGAGAGATGACGTCAATTCCGTGAAGTAAACTTTCGACGTCAGCCTCTAGCACTGAGATCGTCTGAGGATGCTTGTTCATGTCTTGTGATTTCCCTGTTGGCTTTGTGACTTCTCCGACTGAATTATTTTTCACATGAAATCTGGAAGATCTAGATGGCTGATGAAATGTCGGAAGCAGTGGCGATACTTGCAGATTTTGTCTGTGAACCAAACATTGACGTCAGCCTCACGCTGCTCGTCTGACAGATGATACTTCTACATATCTTGTGATTTCCTTGTTGCTTTTGTGACTTCCGTGACTGAATTAATTTTGACATAAAATCTGGAAGATCTAGAGAGCTGATGAAACGTGGACTTAAGTGCCTTGGTTTGTACTTATGAAATTGCAAAATTGGAACTTTTTTTACCGGCGCTTCTCGCAGAAACGTGAAAAATGTGTTTATCTAAAAGCTCTGCTATTCTTAATACTAAAGCTATAATAGTGCAGCAGTTCATGTCATTTGTGCAGTTGGCACAAGTGACAAAAATACCGGAATGATGAGTAATTTGAAGGAGTCTTTTCATAGATATTTGGCCTTATATGCAAACCACCCCTACCTCGGAAATATTTTTCTTACACAAAACCTGTCAGAGCTACATAGCTGTGCTACGAAAACAGGCAGTATAATTGGATGATCTTCCCAATTTCAGAAAATGAAGCCATTTGAACATTTTTTTCGAAAAAATTCGTAACATGACCGATTTTTAAAAATCGGCGATACCTCTTTTGAAAGTGCATTAGGCTAAAAATCGTGAAAAATAGGTCTGGAGAAGGTGAATTCCCATTTTATCTCAAAGTAAAAGGCCTCCAACGAGGTGGTTTAGGAGATAGCCATCATTACATCCGTCCACACACACACACACACACACACACACGTCATTCCCGCCAAAAAGAACGCAGCAGCAAAGTGTGCACGTAAGGTGTCTATGACGCAGATTTCGTTACGTCACTGTGTGCGTGAAAGTAAGTATTGTGTGGAGAAACGTCACAGTCTTGTTTTGTATTACTGAAACTTGCTGCTGCGTGTAGCAAAATCTGCCCCGTCTTTACACATTGAAGAGGACAGCAGACAAAACAATTTTTTCTGCTTAATTTCTGGTAATAACTGAAAGCTGCCTGTTAAAAGCATGATACAAAATTAAAATTCTCAAAAAGTGCCGGCCCCATGGGCTCGCCTTCACGCGGCAGGGCTGATTTCGCCAAGCTTGCCCACCCCTTTTGCTCTTTCTTCACTCTTATTTCTGCCTCCCTCGGTCCATTCACCTGTCTTTTGTTCTCTTAAAATCTCCTCCGGGGGGAGGTCAGTAAGCGGGTGTCTGCTGACTTTTGGTCCAGTGAGACATCTGAGGGTTGTTTCTGAAGGCCGACTTCACTGGATTCCCCCACCTGGTCTTCAGCCTGGCGGGCTTTGTTCGCAGCGCCCTGCTGGTGCTGCTGAACACCTGTCATGTTGAAGACCCTTCACAACGCACCCCTCTCTGGTGCATTGTTTTCCCAAACCGCCTCAAGGCGGGGAGGTTCCGTGTTGGAGCGGTCTGTTCTCCAACTGCCTCCCAGGCATGTTGTCTTCATTGGCAACTAAGGAATTTTCCTTCCTACCTGTCTATCCCTCACCAGCCCATTCACCTGTATCTTTCTCTTTAAAACCTCCCGAATTTAGCCGCTCTGTCCTTCCTCTCTTCTCTCAGCTGATTTCTAAGTTCAGCCCTTTCATCTATATATTTCTTCTTTTTAACTCCTCACTCACGTCTGCACTACCAGTGGCTAGGAAGAAGTGATGTTGGGCATATGCTGCGAACTGGTTTATTGCGCCTAGGAGATGATAAGTTGCAATATTTGCTGTATATGCGCTTAGTATTTATCTTTGTTTTACCTAGTTGTAATTGTCATTTGTTTTCTACACTTTTTTGTAACCGGGAGTTCGAGAAATTAGCAATAGCATGAAGGTGCAGCGTCTCCTGCATGTCCTAGGTTTATATTGCCCCGTAGACCAGTTTGCATCCTTTGTCCGTTACATTTTTGTTTTTTTCATGTAGTGCAGGCACACTCAGCCGCGAATTAGTCTTTGTGGCTTGCGCGGCTTTAAGCCCTAAAAACTCACTCACTCACTCAAAAAGTGCCTCTAAACTTACTTCACAATGATCATCAGCCTTCTTATTTTTGTATAGATTGACCTTGCTCTGTAACCACACCTGCTACACAAACTGCAGAAAATCTTCCATCTCACTGCTGCTGTTTTGTTTTTGTTTTTTTGTTTAATGAGAACCATCCCACTTGTTTTCAGGCAGTGGTTCGAGTATGGCGTGGTCATTGACAAGTCTCAGGTGGCATTCTCAGACCCGACACCAGATGGCAGAAGGTTCGCTGCCAAGTACACTGGTACTCCAACATTCTTGGTGTACAAGTATATCCCATAGTTTTTCATTTGTAATTTGTTGTCATTTCATTAGGGTTGTGGTCAAAAAAACTGCCAGATAAAAAAAAAAAAAAATGGTTTTATGTCATTTGGTTTTAAGTTGCAAAGTCGCACCATTGTTCCGTTATTTACCGGCTGTCCACATCTGTTCTTTGTTTTGTTCAGTGACATGAAGGATGTGGTGGAAACATGTTGCCCTGTAGCTTGGAGTACCTTCAACTTGTTTACATGTTTGTGTCAATGTTGGTAATGTTCTGCCAGGAAAGGCAGAGCCCAAACCCATCATGCCTTCATTTTCATTGTTCATATCATTTTCATATTGTACAACTAGTGCAATTATTGATTGGTTGTGAAGATGGTGGTGTTTTTGTGGGCTGTTTGAGTTTGTTGGGTGGGGGGGGGGCTTGCACAGTATTGTGCCCAGAGAACTTTCTGGCAGTGTTTGTTCTTATTCCCAATTCACTTCATGCTTGTATGTCACACTGGTGCATAGGCAACATGCATGTTATGCTCTCTAGAACAAGATCATGTTCTTGTAACATTGCTTTACTTGATTAAGCATGAAGTCAGTCAGGAAAAATGCGTACAACACTTTGCATTTGTGAAGTTGAAAGTTTGTTAGTTTTTTTTTTGGGTTTTTTTTTGTAACAATAATGGATATGGGGAGATTCACTGTGAGAAAAATTATTCATGTTTTGACAGTATGTCTGCTGTACATGTACACATGCAGCATTTGATGCAAGATTTAGTCAGCTTTAATGATGCTGAAACTGAAGCTTGTGGAAGTTTTATTTCTCTGGTTGTATGTAAACTGCAATGTAAGTCATGTCAAGTTTCATTACATTCAGTTCATTTTGTTATCCATTCATTATGGAAAATAAAAGTTTAAAAAATCTACCAGTGTGTGCAGCTCTATACGTCATTAATTAATGTGTAAGAGCATGAAAGCCACCTTTCTATGCATATATATAGATGTGACCCTCGAAATGAGTCGTCTCATAACATGAACAGATAGCACAAGAAGACTCATTTCGTGGTGGAGAGTCACATATGAACTACATGTAAAATAAAACGTAAACCACAGTTACTTGGTAACGACCAATGGCATATTACTCGTGACTTTAATTGTAAACCTGACAGCATCTTAATGTACTTGAACAACTACAAAACTGGAAGATAATTTACAGCAAAACAAATGACAAAAGGAAAACTTTATCATACACGTGTACATACATATATAATGCAAGTTTCAAAGAGACTGATTGCCAGCTTGACTAGTATTTCAAGGTCACTTGTGCCAACCAAGGTCCAAGTCCAAACTGTGTAGGTCTTCACAAAACTTACTTTCATGGCATTCACAATGCCCATTGCAAATCGAACATATCAACAGTCTATAATACATCTGACCACTAGCACAACTGAGCTTATACATACTGCACCCATCCAAGCAAGCACTTTCAATGAGCAGCAGTAAACAATGTACCTGCACATACAGTTACACATTCCACTTTAAGCAAAACGTTTAATGCACGCGCAACGCACTTGTTCTGTAACGTTCTATTGGCTTTGCTAAAGTATGTATCACAGACCCACCCTCACACATCTTTGCACTACCCAAATGTCAGTTGATTGTAAGGAGCGATGTACAATGACAGAAGAACTGTTATATTCAAGTAGGCCACTTCCTGCCACAATCTTGATCTTGTCTTCAAGTGCTTGCATGAGCTAAGCTGTCAGAGAGCAAAGCTCCGAAAGTGCTCTCCAAGGCTAAAACTAAAAGCCATGAATCGTATTTACTGCATGCACAGTTCCAGGTGGCATTTTGGTGCGCCAGTGTACCACCAAGTGGTGGTACACTTGAACGAAGCATGTAGTACGCAAACTGGTGAGACGCACATTGGTGATTGCCAAGAAAACACTAGTTATACATTTGTTTTTGTCCTGGAAACATGACTTGGTTCCCTTCTGCCATGTGATGTCCCCATTAAAAAATAATTCCTGGCAGTGGTTGAGATTTCAGGAAGATAGACAAATTTTTCGCAAACAAACACTCCCCTTACAATCTCTGCTTCTTAAATGGACGAAGTTCGTCATGTATTCGAAAAGCATGTGGCAGAGAACGGCCTATTACATTTTGAACTTACGTGTACAACACAGCATAAGAATATCAGGTTAGGCTGAAGCAACAATAAACACACTAAAGACAGCAGTTTTGTCTGGCAACAAAGCACCAGGGCTGAAGTGTGAGATACGCCTTACTAAAAATGGGTGAAACTGGACAACACAGGTTGAAATGACAGTGAAGTATGACAGCGAAGTATGACAGCATCTTGGTGCCAAAATGTACCTTCTCTCAGACAAATCGATGAACAATGAGAACTAGGTAACTGCGGAGGTTTGGGGCTTTCATGACGGAGCTAGACCAGTTCAAAACTCAGCCCAAAAAATCCAAATCAAACCTGAGGTGGCCTGCGGGCTGTGCACCAGAGAGCCTGTGATTTTTCGCCGGGCTGAGTGCTAAACTAAACAACACATAATGACATATACAGCTGACCCTATTAACTGGTGTTAACTCCTAACTGTCCACAGCCCTAGGCCCCCTGCCCACACTATATGACAAGACTTACCAAAACTCACAGGACCACTAAACAGCACTAGACAGCACTATTATGCAAGGCGTGGGCACTCTCGGGGAGGCCCGTTTCCCTCCCCCCGACGACGCACAGCCCACAGTATATTGCATAATCTCTCATAATCCCTTTGCCTGCTCAGGGCAGTCTTGTGTATGGCTCATCCGGCTGTGAGTTTCATGCTCGTTAACAGGACTTGTCTCTTGTTGTCTACCGCCCTCACGCCAATGGGAAGTGCTTGGGGCAAGTTGTAAGCGGGCCCCGACTGAGTGTGCCGTTAGCTATTACGTGGCCAATACCCCAACTAGGAGTGACCGCGGTATTCACAAGAGGGTGCTAACTCGCTGAGCTGTCTGGCTAGCGTTGACCACTCGCCGGAGTGTGATGCAACATGATGGCATGTTGCGCTGTCTCTCAGGCAGATTGCTGGCCTTGAGGTTGCATAATAGTGCTGTCTAGTGCTGTCTTGTGTTGTGACAATTTTGATTCAGGATGTGATTCATGTGTGGACAGTTAGGAGTTAAACTTGGTCACCTCTAGCACCAATGCAATCTGGGGAAGGGCATGGGGGGGGGGGGGGGGGAGACACTGCCGGTCATTGAATGAAAACACTGGAAAACAACCCCCCCAAAAAACATGTTTGCGTGTAACCGTAAAAAAAGAGTCAAAATAATTTCACTTTTTTGACTGCAAAGACATCTGTCTTCCCACGCATGTACACAGCCAGTGGCAAGACCAGAGGCACATCACGATACAATGGCAAATCACAGAGCTGGTCAAGTACTTGTGAACAAGTCAATAAATACTTAGAACAGGAGAAAACCATCAACTTCGGAGGAGTCTCTGCCACCTCCTCCCATCCATCCCCTGCTGCGTCCCCCACCATCACCACCACCACCACCACCACCAAAACGACGGCCACCACGACCACCTCGTCCAGTGCGTCCGTCGGCAGCATCTCTTTCTTGGCGTGCTCGGTATCGCTCCGCCATTGAGACAAGTTCATCCGGAATCTCCTGTAAAAGAGTCACAAAGTGTGATGGTCTGTGCTTAGACACCAAGCACCAAGGAGCTTTCTCTTGCATGCCTACCCCAAAATTACCACCACCAGGACACAAAACTTGAAAATCCGGAACACCTCACAACTTTCAAGAACACCTCACTGGCCCAAGGATACATCAGCCAAGCTTCAGACAAATTTAATCACGGTGTTGGATCACCTGAATAAAAATTACACTGCATAAAAATGCATCCTAAACAGGTTAGTCAGATGATTTGGTTTTGTCTAGATGAGATTAAAAGGAGACCGAATGTGGCAATCAAAATCGTTCGAAAGTAATGGCAGCCATCTTGACCTGGTCTGGATTACGTCCCCTGTATGTTCCACCGTACAGTTATGCCACCTTGCTCATTGCGTCAAAGATAGATAGATCACAATTACAGCAAAAAAGATTCAAATGTATGGTTATTTTTTTTTTCCGAGACACAGGGCAGATATTCATATTTCCAGGACAGACTGCTCGTTTTATGCATTTTCCGGGACAAATATGGCTACTCCGTAACAGTAGGCATGCCTAAGCAAAGCAAAGCAACTCGCAAGAGGTTAATCCCTTCTCCGAGTCTGACACAACCTGGAGCACACGTCAATGGATTCAAGTTCTACAGTTACCAATGGCAGTTACTATGAATGATATAACGCATTTTACAATAAAGTCACCAGTTCCCCTTCAACTGAAGGAATACCTCATTCAAAATCAAGTCACTGGCTTGATCAGATTCTCCAAGAAAACGGTCAATGGTGGTCTGTAATACTAATAATTGTAAGTACCTGGTTGGCCTCGGCCATGATGTCAATGAGCTGTTGGGCGCTCCTCCAGTCTCCACGAGTCATGAAGGTCACAGAGACACCAGTCCGCCTGATGGAGACATTATTAGTTTGAAAATGTGTTCTCAGGAAACCATCATAGATCATGCTAAACCTTGCATGTGCAGGAAATTTTTTTGTAATTTTTTCCATGTAATTACCATACCCACCACACCAAACCCTTGTGCATATGCTGGCATGTTTTTTGTTTGTTTTTTTGTTGTTTTTTTTGCTGCCCCAACTCTTTGCCAGTTCCAGTGGTGTTCCTCCCAGGTCATGGGTGGAATCCACGGAGGGCTCGGAAGCTGGGGCAATTTTTATTATGCATGATGATAGAGATGAGGATGATGGCAAGATGATGCTACGGAGGTTCGTGTGGTTTGGGACTGCAGGACAGGGCCGCATTCCACGCTTCCTGTCATACATATCCCGGCATTAGCCAGGCCTGGGAACTACAGCACCTGCGGTGCCGGCCGTGTAATCATCCACATCATAAGACGTGTCATACTAAGGGAAGCACCCCCAAAGTCGCACCCGTGAAGTGGGTGAATCTCGGCTGTATGGCAAAAGCCTCCCCATCGGGCCCATAGCACATCCGCTCAGGGTAGGAGCCGACCTAGGTAGGAAAAACCCCGCTTGCCTCGACTGGGACTTGAACCCGGGTCTCCCGGTCCATGGTCCGAAGTGCTAAACACTACAAACACTACACTACGGGGGCCGGTATGGTTACAATTTGAAACAATACCACTAAACAGTGCTGAACATCATTTCCCCCAAAGCAGCTTGTAAAGTACTACAACAACAACATACATGAAGAAAGACCTTGGAGCAGTTCTGCCAATTCACAGTTTAACCCACCACTGCACACAATTCTGACAAACTTAAAAAAAAAAATAAAAAAAAACACTCCGGTTAAAAGAAAAAAAAAAAAAAAAAAAGGATGGGAATTATCAGTATTTTTTTTACACAATTCTTGTCACTGGATCTACAGCATGTAGTTAAAATATGCAAGCAACCGCTTACCCTGCACGACCTGTGCGCCCAATACGATGAACGTACTCCTCTATGTTCCGTGGAAAATCAAAGTTCACTACATGCCTGCCAAAGGAAAATTACAAAAACATGAACAGACCTCATCAAAAAGCACATACTTTTCCATAGTTCTTCCAAATTAGTCAAACTCAAATCTGAGTTAGGATACATCTTACCATTAACTAACAAAAACACAAACTAAATTTTAAAAATGTAATATAAATTAATTTTTGAAATTCTCCAACTTGAATAGCTGAGCTGACTCTTCACAGACGTGATGTTCACTGTGCTCATGAGGTTATACATATGTTGGGATCAGCCCCAGGAAAAGTGCCTATTTATTCTCACTACTACATGTATTACTCTTTCAAGTGCATAACATACGTGATGTCCTTGACGTCTAGTCCTCTAGACGCGACATCTGTAGCGATAAGGATGCGAACAAATCCTGTCTTGAACTCTTCAAGGGCTTGCTCTCGATCACACTGTTCCCTGCACAACACACACACATCCCCCTTATTGACTGCCCAGTGTAAAAGCCTTCTGAGTCACTGCGACATGTACTGCCATTCTATGCTGAAACATGCACATCCTGGGAAATGTACTTTCAGTTTTAGGAAATTCTCACAAATTTACCCAGAATGTCACATTTTTGGGGTATGAAGCTGAATGTATGAGCTGACAATGACAGATTTTTAACTCTTGGTCTTGTGAGCTATCAGTATGGCAACATTATCACCAAACTATGCGCATCTGCCAAAAACAAATTTAGCTTGGAAATACTTTCCAATACTCTCGACACTGGTTATCCCTTTCAGCATATCACACGCCTTCACTCACTCACCTGTCACCATGGATACACTGACACATGACATTCCTCATGGCCAGATCGCTGGAGAGATCATCGGCCCTGTAAACAGAATGATTTCAACTGATGAAAAAATGACAGGTTGTTCCATTACACTAATCATTCATAGCAGGGTGGAGTTTTGCACATGAAGTAGCGCTTAGCAGCAGCAGGCTTTCACTGCATGATCTTCCAGCGCTGTGGCGCCTTAAGCGTCTCAGAAGAGACGGACATGTGTGCCAAGGAGAACTCTACTATATCATACAAAGGTACACAAAGGTTTCATACACAAAGCACTACAGCTCCACAACATACCACCAAACAAAGAACAAACAAACAAACAAAAAAGAAATGAAGAAAAAAAAAACAAAGAATAGAAACAGTTTTCAGCACTTTCTTTAACAAATATAACTTTTCTTTCATGTGCGACACACTATGCAACTCAAATAATGTAGTGACAATCAGGCTGAGATCACAACGTACACAATCTTCTTGCCACAGAAGACTATCACTTTGTCCTGAGGATCCATGTTGTCTAAGAAGTCCCATAGCTGCAACAGAGGGAAAAAAGTGAAATCATTAAAAAGACCTGTCTCAAAGTATTTAATTTTATGCAAATATTCCCCCAGTCTGAAATTAATGACACTTGGTACCAGTTTTTATGTCTATCAGAATCTTCGTTACAGAGAAGTTTTGTCATATTGGTCATGTTTGTGAGTCCACAGGAAAAATAAAACACCAAAAAAGTGCAGACACACATGACAATCACATTACATGCACTGCAAAGACTGCTTTACAGTGAAGGTAATTTGTATCTGTGTAACCCATGAATGAACCCTGCCAACATCAAGTAAACTGTAAGTGTAGTGGTAATCAGACTCACAAAATCCTTCTTTTCTTCGTCAGACAGGAAGATCACCTCCTGCGTGACACTGTGTACAGCCTGGAAAATAAACACACTATATCAATGTAATACATATACAATAGCACTGCATAGACATGTACAGACTTGCATATGCGTATAGATACAGTAAACTAAACCAGGGTGCAACACTCGGCCATCTGCCGGCTGTGCGACTGAAAATTCAAAATCCTCTGCTCAGCAGTTGCCCGTAGCATGACCCGACTCCTCGATAATCAGTTCAACTGAAATTTTCTGTAGGCTCAGTGCAAGCCTCCGAGATGCTGTCACTGTGCAGATGTCTTTTAGGCCCGATCTTTATGATTTTATGCTCACAGATTGTTCTGAGCCGTTTCCATGGTGTCCAGCATCACACCAGTTAGACATCTACACAGTGACAGCATCTCAAATAAGATCAACTGCAAACAACATTGTACTGCATTAAGGGCTCTACTAATCTCACTAGTGATCATCTTAATAGAATATTACACGCATACATGCACACTCACAAGCAAAACTGTTCCAAAACTTAAGCTGGCTTAGTAGAATGGGAAACAGCGCATTGAAGTTGTAAGATAGTAGACGCTTCCGAAAGGGCACAGAGTATAATATTCTAGAGAGATGGGTCTTTACCATTCAAACCAAAGACTCTGCTACAAGGGAGAAAATAAAAAGGAGTGAAATAACTTGGTACAGCAACGTATTACTTTACTCACTGCAAGATCCAGCGTACCGACGAACACCTGGATAGGGTTGTTCATGTACTGTTTTGCCAGTCGCTGCACGTCTGTTGGCCATGTTGCACTGGAAAACAATAAGAAGAAACACAACATGCAGGTAAGTACACATCATGAAAAAGAAAAGCACCTTGTTTTTCTCTATCCCCCCAAAAAAACTGTCAAAGCCAGCTTAACAAGCTGATGAACACGACGCACAGTAATTAAACCCTTCATTTTCAACATTTAAACACCTTCCAGAATACAGATTCTCTAGCTGTAACCACGCAAAGTCAGAACGAAACTGGAGGCCTGTTCTGTGCTTTGCAGTGTGTATTCAATGGAGGGCCAGTTTTCTTGGCTATTTACATTCAGCAGCTGAACTCTGAAGTGTGAGCATGTGCACCTTTCAGCTCTGTCAGAAACTACAGACACCTGCTTCACATCCAAACAGAACATGTGCACCTAACACTCCACAGAGAAAGCAAGCTGGGCATACCTGGTCATGACAGTTTGACGATCTTTCCGGATGTCCAGCAGGATCTTGCGGATTTCTGGTTCAAAACCCATGTCCAACATCCGATCTGCTTCGTCCAAAACCTGAAACACGTGGAGGAAAAAACATTGTGAGACTATTCTCTGTAAAAGCTGGTTGTGTATTTGTCTCAGCTGATACTCTCTGACACTCCTGCATAAACTGCCAAATATGTATAATAAATTTGTCTTTACAGTGTAGTTTCTATTTGCTGCTAAAAATCTTTGCTGCAACAAAGACACATGCCCATATCCTCTTCAAAATACACAAATAAATTTTTAATATGTTAAAACTTGAATGTACCAACCAGATATGTGACAGTCTTCACATCGATGACTTCATTCATAATGAGATCATTCAGACGGCCCGGTGTGGCGACGACAATCTCCACGCCTTTCGTCACCACTTTGATCTGCTCTCGGCGGTTGCCACCACCATACACACATACGCTGCAGATACAGTGTTGTTTCGTCACGAGAGATTTCAACGGCAGTGTAATTTCCACAATATTCATAGCAAGACATGTAGCGCGATACTAAAAATTATTGCCACAACACCAGAACGTAAGAGTAAGACAGCAGATGATCACCCATGGACAACCAAACCCTTGAGCAACTACACGCCACCTGAGACCATCATATGCATGCACTGTTGAACCAGTTACGGCCCGTTTGAGATTAAATGCCACATTCTCGTACCAAACTTGGGTGGTTGCCAAAAAAAGTGGGACTAGCTGCCCCTACTAGGATGAATAAGGTTAAAGAATATGAACTTATCACACAATACCCCTCAACCATCCCCCCGCTATGCTATACCCCCCTCCCTTCTCCCCCACCGCCATATACCTAAAGAGTGAAAGATGAGTGGCAAAATATGCCAAGTCAATACCTCTTGATGCCATTGTAGTTTATCTTCAGGATTTCTTTTTCAATCTGAAGTGCAAGCTCTCGTGTTGGACACAATACGAGAACGGTTGGTCCCTCACGCTTTTCTCTTGGTCTGCACAGACAGAAAAAAAAAAGGACCGTTTTAGTTCAAAGACCTAATGTCCACAAAAACATGAATCCCAACAATTTATCTAAATCCAAAACCAAGAAAAGTAATCAGAGTTGGAATGAAGAAAACCTACTGCTTTGTCATCATATCTGTACCTGAACAGCAAAACTTGCAACCTGCCTTCCGCTGGTCATTTGAAACGCAAGCCGATAGCAAGGAAGCAGTAAATTGAATCTGGTCTGTTCCAAATGCAGATGTGTTTGTTTAGAAGGAAATAATCATAAACTGACAGTGAAAATTTGTTTAAAAAAGGTAATCTTGCTCAAATGTGTGGGCCCTGAAAACTACTTACACTGGCTGGCCGTCAATGTGGATGAGTGCGGGCAAAAGGAAAGCCAGTGTCTTGCCTGTGCCAGTCTGCAGCAAAAGTAAAATCATACAATAAACTCAGAACTTTTACACGACACTTATGAATATTGTGTTAAACTTGCAGGGGTATGTATAATTCTGCAGTCATATGGGAAAGGAAATCAGAAATTTGGTTGGGATGTTCCTTGCACTGTACAATAAATAAATGAACCTGCAAACATTGTGAAAAGAATGTTGATTTCATTATCATATAGACCATATATGTGAGAAAAACTGCTGGAGCATATTGAAGAAAGTGAAAACCCAACCAACCTGAGCGATACCAATGAGATCAAGACCCAACAGCAGCACTGGCCACGCTTGTGTCTGCAAGTACATATGTGGGTAACTCAAAATCTTTTCTAGTTTTGAAGCTTTTAAAAAAAAATCTTTTGCCTCTACACACGCTCATAAATGATAACATATTATATATATATCAAATGAAGTGACAATGGAGTCACTGCATTTACTGCTGGAAGACACAAGAAGCGAAAAGTCTACTGGCATAGACAGAAGGGGAATGCTGCCTAATGAAATTGCCTTCAACTCCCCACCTCCAACATACACACAGTGACGGCAGTCTGAAATAGTTTTGTACCAGAAACAAAGGATGGGCTTATGCTTTGTCAAATTCAACACCATCAACTCGACTGAACCAGAGCTTAAATGATTACAATGCAAAACTCAATGTCGGCAACAACTCACCTGAATTGGCGAGGGCTGAGTGAAACCCTGTGCTCGTATTTGTTCCAAGATGAGAGCTGTAGTAACAGAGAGAGAGAAAAAATATCGTGTTTGTATAAAACAAATAAAGGTAGCAACAGGACAGAGCATCAAATGATCAATCCCTTGAGATCAACACACTATTGCATGTATAGGTTCAGATAATTCAAGGTGCAAAACAAAGTATGGCATGAAAATAACTACAGTACACGAAATATGAGCACTTTACATACTTAACTACAGACTGAAACCAAAAATTCCTTTTAAAAAAAGACCAATTACAAGGGCTGCATACAAAAGCATCCAAGCATCCAAGCACACACGCACACGCACACACACACACACACACACACACTGATAACAAATTGGCCATTATCTAACGGAAATGTGTATGCAGTTGGGAACTCAGTTACTTACGATAATGACTGAAGGCATCCTCAAATGTGACAACAGGATTTGGGATACTGACCGTCTTGTCTTCACAATCAACAATGATGTTATTATTTTGTTTCCTGAAAAGTGAAAAAAGCAAAAAAGAAAGATAAATCAAAAGCCAAAACATAACACATGATCAACAATTCTTACTTACTGTTTTCTGAATGGGGGAAGGAAGGGGGTGGTGTGCTGGGGGCACTGTAACAAGAAACCACCAAGAGATAGAAAGAAAATAAACAGACACCACTGTAAAGAAAGAGGAATAACAAATGCTGACAGGCTTGTACAGAAACAAACGCGTTACACAGCTTATTTACATTATCAGATTTCAGGACAAAAACTATGTAAACAAAATGCTGAACAAATGTTTTACCTGAGATAGCTAACTTCATCTGGGTGCATGTTGCGGATGTGGTCCGCCTCCACATAGAACTCTTTCACAACATCAGGCAGTCCTGGAAAGCAAAGACACAAGCACAGGATAATCGAAAGGCTTACCCACATCCATCAGACCAACTCTCTCTCTCTCTCTCTCTCTCACACACACACACACACACTCATTTTTGTTTCACACTTGGCACGTTCCCCAACAACCCACACACACAGACAAACTCAAGTGTTTTGCATATTTCTGAGCGTCAATCAATATTCACACAGCACATAAGTGGAAAAATGCAAAATGGAAGTAAACAGGCAAAAAGAAAAATATTGAAAATATTGGAAAGTATACTCTGGAAAAACACTTACCTTCAAACTTCATTCTTTCAAACTCCCCCTTCCTCTCCCACACTTACCTTCAAACTTCATTCTTTCAAACTCCTCCTTCCTCTCCCACACTTACCTTCAAACTTCATTCTTTCAAACTCCTCCTTCCTCTCCCACACTTACCTTCAAACTTCATTCTTTCAAACTCCTCCTTCCTCTCCCACAGCTCTTTCCAGTTTATTCTTGGTGGCGGTGCTTCAGGCTCCGGATCTAATCAGGAACAGACAAGGCGAGTACAAACATCAGTGGTACTGGCTTTGAAAATATACCAAAATCAACCATTAAAAGCACTCCAGCAAACTGGAAAACCCCCCCCAAAACAAAAATTCCCATGAAGTGTCGTGTGTGTGTGTGTGTGTGTGTGTGTGTGTGTGTGTGTGTGTGTAAGCCAGGGGCAGCCCGTGTATGATGCTGCACATTATGTCTGTAGTTAAATGTATGTGTGGAGGCATGTTGCATGTGTTTCTGGGTGAGTGAGTGTGTGTTGACTGTAAGGCGCCCTGAGCTCACGCGAGAGGGAGGGCGTCCCTTAAGTACCCATTTTATTATTATTATTACTACCATACTACGCTTGTTTTATCATAACCGATAATCTAACAGAGCCAGGAAGGGGTGGAGATATCCACAGGAATGAAATGCCCACCTGGTTCATTGGTACTGGCAAAAGAAACCCCACACTGTTTGATGAGTTTCTTTGCTGTTTTGATGGCTTCACTGCTGCCTGTCAAGTACACCTCAATCTCCCCATCGTCATTTTCATCACGGGACACCTAAAACAGAGAAAAAAGGTGAAAAAAAAAAATCACAAAATTTCAATACAACCCAGTGACGACCTAGAAAGAATGCAAAAAAGAAAAAAATGTAAATAGAGGGAGAAGGGAACACAATACAGAAAAATAGAGAAATCATGTTATTTCACTTTCAGACTTACTGCCAGGTAGCCATTACAGAAACCTTTTCTGGACTTGCCCTAGGTCACGCAGAAAGGGATCTATCAAACCATCAGTCTTTTAACAAACAAAACCAAAAAATTAAAAGCCTTACCTTGATCCCTGCTCCACTGTCTTCCTGCAGTTCCCGGATTTTGGACCCCCCTCGACCTAGAATGCAAGGGAACAAGTAAAGCACTTTATAAACCCCTCCTTCACCGGTGGTGGTGGTGTGTTGAGTGTGCTTGTTTGCTTTGGTTCTGCGCCCTGAAAGTCCAGGTGCCGAAGGAACTGATGTCATGGATTACAGTTTCTCTGCAAACTGCTGTGCACTTCCAGCATTAACGAGTCATTCTGCTAGCGTTCTTAAGTTTGAACTCACCAATTATTCTGCCAGCATCTGAGCCCCTCATGATAATGGTTTCGGATTCTGAACCACCATTTTCTGCAGCTGGAAAGAACCAAGCATACTGTACGTGATTGTGAAGTCGACAAACTTTTGATAAACGCTGTACACTAAATCGTAAAGTGCCAATGTGTGAGCCAGAGAGTCCCAAGAAACAGGATCACTCACTAATTTTTTTTTTTTTTTTTTTTAGCGAATGAAATTCATGTACAAACCCAATTTCTCTAACATGAAAAGAACTTTTTTTTTTTAATCAAGAGCTGCCTTCAATGTGGGCAATCTGCTAGGTCAACACCAACACACCGAAGAGATGCTAGCGCACTAAAATGAAGTGCTGACTGGTGGTATCCCACCCTACTGAATCATCACAAACTCTCTTACCACTGTCACTGTGCTTTCTCCAAGAGGAGCTATCGCTCCCACCAGACCTGCCAAATCCCCCAAAACCTGCAAAATAAACAAAAGAAACTCTAGTGGTTGACCATTTAACTTTTCCCTACCACTATCAGTAAGGTGGTTGTGGAAGTGAAGGTAATACACCTGTATTACTTCACATATATCACACAATTACATGTACTGCGAACCCACTCACCCCCGCGTGACTGTGACTGCTGGGTGCAATCCCTAGCAAGATGACCCTCGCTGCCGCATTTATGGCATGTTCTCCTTTGTTCTGGAAAGCAGCAAACAATCGGTTTAACAAATGGTGGGATGGGAGGGGGCACTTTTGTGCCAACTGTGTCCATTAAACTCTCCAAAAAATGCAGTAAGCAGCACCCACTGACTTTATAAGGCAGCTGAAACCACACAGATTTGTCAAATCTGCCTTTTGCTCAACATTTTACATGTATACGTGACATAATTAATAATAATAATAATGAGTATTGTATAGACGCTTTACCCAATTCATGAATCGACTCAGAGCGCCGCGAACTGAACCCGACACGCACGCTCAAGTGAATCACACGCATTCTCTCACACACTGGACATAAACACATTACAGAGACGTGGTGCGAAGGGTCAGCTCAGCTATTTCAGTTTTGGAATTTGGATTTGTATTTATTTTACAAATTGTGTGGGCTGAACATTTCCAAAGCAGATGGGGAGGAAGCCGGGGTACCCAGAGAGAACCTCCCCGACGACCAGCCGGAATGATTGGTGCCACCCACGAGAAGGAAAAATTCTTTGCCCCAAGTGGGAGTTGAACCCCTCCCCTCTTGGTGACAAGTCCCTTAACCCTCAGACCACCGACAGCCCCTAATAATTAATATAGTTGTTACAACAAAAAAAACTAACCACTGGACTGCCGGGGACAGTCTCTGGCAAAATGTCCCTCCTCACCGCACTTGTGGCAGGCACCACCCCTCCTTTGAGTTTGACCCCCTGAAACAACATTTGCACATTCTAATGTCACAGTTCATGATGTTTCTCCGATTTGTAGTTTGCAATTGCAGACACAGGTCCACACCATTTTTTTTTTTTTTAATGTAATTGTATAATCTTCCACAGCAACTCTTCCTTTGAAGTAAACAGTGCTGCTGTTTTCAGTTCTGTACACACGGATGATACAAGAGTCAGTACACAGGGTGAGACCAGTGTTCCTTAGTTACAGCTTTCAAAATTGAAGGTCATTTTGATCCTCTCTGTCAGAGTCAGAGGGTCAGTTTGTAAAATCGATGACATTCAGCCTCAAAATATCTGCGCCAGATTCTGAAATTGCTGCGTAAAGGATGCACTTATGTGCATAATAAAGAACACTGTGACATGATGTCATTATTCAACACTGACCTAACTAACAGGAAAGTGTTAACCCCGCTACTAAAAATCTCACAATTTTACGTACTATTGATCCCGCGGCATGTACAAGACACCCCCCCCAAAGAACTGAAAGTGAACACTGATGCGGGTGACCTGTACTGAGTGACATGAAATCATCTTAAATACGCACCACCTGACTGCCGACAGTCACGCGCAAAGTGGCCTTCTTCTCCGCATTTGTGACAAGCCCCGCGGCTTCCTGTGAAAAAAAAAAAGACATTCAATAACCTGCGTTATTCACGGTGAATTTATTTTTCATTTATCAACCAATAAGCACACAACCAACAAGTATGCGACTGAAGAGAACATTCTTTGCACCTTTTCATTGTTAGTACCAATCCTCTCCTGTTTGTCAACAACCAGATACTATAACAACACACAACACACAAACCATTTCCTTCGTGACTTCTCAATAGTTCATGGCATACAACCACATTATACATTAATATTACACCACATTAAATGGCAAAGCAACAGCACTTCATTCTCAGCACATTACAAGAATGACTGACATGTCACTAACAGTACCACGACTGTCCTCATATGGGACGACCAACGCACCATTTCTCTGACTGTTCGTCCACACTTGGGTAGACTGGACGGGCTGGTCATTCCATCCATCATCGTCATCCACACAAGCTCCACCTTGGCCAGCATCCCAGCCATTGGCTTCTGCTACATAAATTAGGTAAAAATCAAACTACGTGCAATGCTTAAATAGTTATACTCAAAAGAATAAGAAAAGATGAAAGAATACCAGCAGTGCAATCAAAACACTGAAGTTATAAACATACTGTTATTGTGTCCGTAACAGGCATTTCAATATTTGACCAAAATACATCACATGTATGGCCAAAATAGAGGGCAAACTTGTCATCCAGGATGACTTAGCATAACTGTGAAAACACTTTAACCATCTCATATATATATGCAAATTGCCTGTTCATCACATACACACACGTGTGTACATGATTGTGTACACGATTGTGTACATGATATTGTGTGTGTGGTGTATGTGTGTGTGTGTGTGTGTGGGGGGGGGGGGGGGGGGGGGGGGGGGGGGGGGGGGGGGGGGGAATGAGAAGTCACTAACTGTTGTTGTAACTGTTGTTCGAGTTCCCACCGCTGAGGCCGACAAGATCCTCAATCAGTTGCCGGACCTGTTCGACAGCACCCTGAGAGCCACTCAAGTCCACCCGCCTTGTCCCATCCCCTTCATCATCACGAGAGACCTGTCAACAGCAGCTTCACTAAGATACAAGTCAAACTCAGACACAAAATGCAAGACTAACATAAATTTACTGTCCTTCCTAGGGTGACCACCCACGGAGCCACTTTCAGTTTCAACCAGGACAAAGCGGCCTCCATTTTCAGGTTTTACGTTTAAGTGGACAGACAACCAATGTATACTGGTGGTCACCTTAGACAGGGTGTTGCCTGAACGATATAAATAAGTGCATGTACTACATCAACACAACTGGTTTAAACTGATTTACTTTGTTGCACTGGTGAAAGTACAGAAAAACAGTTTGAGCATAAACGGGCTCAATAAGAATTCAATTAAAGCAACCTTTGCAACGGCGGTTCATGGATTATGAGAGAGAGAAAGAAAGGGTGTCTCAGTTTGTCAGTGAGCATTTTCATATCAACAGCGGTCAGCTGCTACAGTCGATGATAGTATGAATTAATGTATATTTTATTTATCTGGCTAAAAAAAAAAACATGCCGAAAGGTGATCATAACCTCTAGAACTGTGTGAAAAATATGTACGTCAACTGACAATGGAAGGTCAGTGCTGCCGTGAAGAAGTAGATGTGTATGTTTATACTGACAGGCAAGTTTGTTGATTTTAACGTTTTAACACAATTCAGACCCTCAAGACCATGATTTTTTTTTTTTAATAAAAAAAGAAAGATGATAATCACCTTTATCCTGGCCCCTGTCGACTCCTGGAGTTCTCTTATCTTTGAGCCTCCTTTACCTGGAAAAGTAGAGAGTAAAATTTTGACAAATTATAAAATTAAGAACAGTTTATTATACACAGTCGTTCATCCCTTGGTAATACATGTGATAATACTGATATATGCTCAAACATTTTCTCTACAGATGAACAGAAAAGCAAAACAAAGTTGCTATGATCTTTGTGTGAGCAGACGGCACTTCATAGATCACACACACATCAACAGATTTTAGCAGAGACGACCCAGCAAGGTACAACTTACCGGTTCATATAATACATTATATGTATGAGAGTTGTGGTTCTCAAATTTCCACAATTTTGCTTAGGTCATTTGTTTGCAAGGATGATCCTCCTCCAACACACTGCTATCGTAAATGAGGGATATCCAGTTTGTTTCTGCAGGCTGGGTTAGTAGAGTTTCCTGTCTTTTTGCCACAGGCCTCGAAAGTGCATGGACTCTTTAAGTCTTTTTCTGTTCTGCTTCGCATCCAGGGGGTAGAAATGATCCAGGATGAAAAACGAGGAAAATTTTGAGAGGAGTGGCGAAGCCACGACTGCGTAGCGCCAAAGGCGCCCTACCTAGGGGGTCGGGGGGCATGCCCCCCCCCCCACCCCACCCCGGGAAAAAGTTTAAATCTAGATTAAAATCTGTGCAATCTGACTGCAAAATTGCGCACAATCTGGGATGAAAAAATTCAGAAAAGATATATATGCTATTTTTTTGTTTTATCATACCATCAAACAACTTTGTTTTTGTGGTCTTCATTCAACTTCACACAACCCTTGAAAGAGCATGTTCCCCACAATGACGATGCTTGAGGTCACTCATGCATCACTCAGACTACTCTCAACTTCAGATAAGCCATGACACTGATTTACATCTCTGAAACAGATTTTTGTTCTACAGCAGAGCCTCACTTGGCAACTGAATTGGTCACCCAAGTCACAGACACGCACGGTGGTGTCCAGACCACTCCCCGGGAGCGCATGTCAACCGTAGAGATCATGGCAATTGGCATAATTGGTACAAGCATAAATGTGACTCAGTAGCAGAGTCTGGTGTTTCTGTGGAGTCTTTCAGCAGTCAAGATTGTGCGGCTTTACCTAAATTTGCACGACAGATAACGTGTCCAAACGACGTACACTGACATCCCGGCGTTGCCGGTTTGCTGTCAAATCATTGAGTTTAGTCCGGTTGAATTGCAGCGGCATCACAGTCTCTCTCTTTCTCTCACCGTCACGATGGCAATGACACACACACACACACACACACACACACACACACGTGTCCAAACGACATACACACAGAGACATTGTGGCGTTGCCAAGTTGCTAAGTGTCAAATCGCTGAGTTTAATCCGGCTGAATTCGCAGACTCGGTTTTCTTTATTGTCATACACGAAAACAAGGGGGCTGGATTAGTAACCACACCATACCTATCAAATATCCGCCCTAATTCGCTCACACACACTGGCACACAAAGAAACACATTCACACACACCGACGTGTATACGTGTGATACTGATAGGGTGTCTTGTGAAAACAATGGTCAGTGATTTGACAGGTGTAAAGGCTCGGACGTCGGAACTGGCGGATGAGGTGATAACTACCCGCATAGCTGCAGTGGTGCTTCGGGGGCGATGCACTAGTCTAATTGCCCTGTCTTTGTCCGCGGTCACGCGTGCACAGTAGGGGGTGGGCCACACAAATTCGCTGTCTTGCCAGGACCGTAGCGAGGGGGGATTTGTACCGTTAGCGGAAAGCGTACTACTGGGAATTTTTTTTCAGATTTTTTTTTTTTTCGGTGGAACCGCACTTCGTTTAGGCGGTTACGGATTTCGAAAAAGTGGAAATCCGCTGTACAGCGGAGAATTTTGACCCCTGCATATCTACTTCGCTCTCATGTCAGCTATTGTGAACACGCATTTGCAACTGTCCACTTGAGTACTTAATAGAGACAGATTCACGCAGCTGTAGTTTTGCAGATCTACGTATAGCGGTCAATAGCACATCCTGCAAATTACAAAAAAAACAACCGAACACAACTCAATATTCTGACTTCTAACCCTAAACCTCACTCAACCTACGATACTATCTGTAAACCTCCGCCATATTACTACTTTGCCTTTGTTTCAGTTATTTTCGGTAATTAGTACTAGGATGACCCGATAGAGCTGAACAAGTTGACTATGCGGTGGCCACGTGAGGTAAAAGTTTTTTGGTAAGAGCTGTGCTTCTTCCGCGCGGGCTCATGTTTCTTAACCGTTCGAGGATAGGAGAATCGAGTATATATACTTATTTTGTGCATCCACACGAAATAAAAATAAAAGCGAAAGTAACCGAGACATTCATGTCCTTTGTCCCATGATCTTTTTACCACACACACAAAGGAAGCATTTTGCAACATTAACGCACCGTTGAAGCTATATCATTTGGTTCATTAGTGCATAATGATACCGACTAAACACAAGTAGCTAGCTGGAGAAGTTTGTTAAAACTTACCAATTATTTTTCCGCAATCAGAGCTACGGACGTACAACTTCATGTCTGTTGAATTACTGTTGCCGGTAGAACCAAAACTTCCAGTTGATCTAGGCCCATTCTCCGAGTCTCTGGCTCTTCCTCGCCCAAACCCTCTGGGCCCGCCAAAACGCGACATTTTCTCAACGCAAATTTATAAAAGACGAATATTTTATCAGCTGAAATTGTCGCTTTTACCTTCCCAAGAAAACGAGGACCCCGAAAAGTTCCCGCGACGCTGTTTCATGTGCTTGACGCAAAGTACACACATGTACCACTATCCAATCAAACCTCGACAATTTCTTATGACGTCATATATATTTCACGGGGAGGGGTTTATAAATGTCAACAGTAGCCTAGATTTTTGTTTGACTTGAATACACTGCTGGTTTGACTTTCAAAATTTGTTCGTTTTCTCCATTGTTTTACATTATAAATGTATGCGTTTGACACTGTACAGATAGGGTAACGTCCCTTGCCCCACTCGTTTCTTTGTTGCGCGCCATTACTTGTGCTTGCATCCAGTTTGTTTTCTCCTGTTAATTTCAACAAAAACCATGTTTGATTTGTGAACTACAGTATCTGGTCTAGATACTTAAAGGGGCTAATCCTACCATTTTCATGCACACAGATCATTTTTGGTCTATCAAAAAACATTTGTGATCTAACCAAAAACAAAGAACAAAGTCTTTAGTGGAGAGCCTGAAGTCACTCAAATCGGCATTGATACCATCACTGTGCAAAGGCAAGTGTGCTGCCAAACCAACAATTTCCAAAACTATTGCCCAATCCCTGTGATGTAAGAATATCCGAAAACGCATGCACAAATGAACTTTGTAAGAACTACCAGGGACGTATGTCGGTCCCTGGAGCTACACGTAATTATGCCAGATTTGGGTTGCCTGACTTGGTTGCTGAAGAAAGGATGCATGGGCTTATCACCACAACCGTGTGATCTTTAACCATCTGAAATCATGATTAAAAATCATGCCCGGAAAGGTCTTGTCCCCAACACCTTTTTGCCAAGGTTGGTGTTGCTAGTACATGTACATATACTGGTAGTTCCTGAGGAAAAGTCTGAGTTCATCATGGACAGGCATACGACAAAGGGTTAAAACAGACTCCCTTAGTTACACTGACAGATGTCCATACGTGATATCAGACCACATTTTTATTTCTCTTCTTTTTTTCCCAAAGCTCCAGCCGCAAATTAGTCTTTGTGGCTTGCGCGGCTTTAAGCCCTAAACTCACTCACATTCCCAAAGCTCAAGACCAGCTGATGAACGGCCGCCCAGCAAGCAACACACAAAAACTGCATGAACTTTTTCGTGATAGGCGTCCGGGCCGATGTATCCCAGAAGGTAACCGAGGTGCTGAAACTTGAGGCATGTTTTCAGTGATACAAGGTCGACACTAGAGTTTTACCAGGGCAGCGCAAAAAGGGAACAATGCAGAGGTTCGGAAAAATCAAAATAGGTTTATTTTGAATTTATTATTTTGATGTTGTGGAAATGTGGCAAAATTAGGTATCGAGAGTTCCACCAGCCTCTAGGATGATTTTATGTATCTATTTCCCAAACACAGGGTGCAAGCTCAGGAAATACTGTTTTTCTGGTAGCATGTGTACATTTTGTTTCAGTGTTACTTGCCCTTTGATAGTGTGAAGTTAGTCCATATAGGGTTACGTGTAATTGTGGAATTTGTGTGTAACCATGAGAACAAGAGGGTGAAGGATGTTATACACGTCATCTGAATCTCTATGTGCACTATATAGTATGAAGTATACATGCCATACATTACAGGTGCCCACACATTTACCTGCATATGTACTATATTCATATTGCATTGATTTAACTGTGCCGCAGTAGCAAACCCACTAAAATGAAATTCCTAGCATTTCACCATTTGCAGTCGCCCTTACTGTGTACAAGCATAGCACCTGTAGTCTACCTTTTTTTTTTTTAACCAAAAGAAATAAGCAGAGATTAGGCCAGCTTATGATATTGTGTGCATTTCAATGACAGTCCGTTGCAATATTAAGCTAGTCCCTAGATCTATACGTACATCTGATTTTTATGCTCACAGATCAAGCCGTTTTCTTGGTACCTATCTTCACACCACTTGACAACTGAACAGTGACAGCACGTATTATGCTGGCACTGTGACTGATCTGAGCAAACGGAAGCATACTCGACGACGCAACAGCCACATTGAGCACTCCAGTAGTGCAACAGTCATACAATTTAAATGTACGACCGCTCACACGAAGTGTAAACACTGTATTGCAGCAAGATACAGTGTAACAGAGTATTTTGAACGTACAGGCACACTCATGAGCAAAACTGTTGCAAAACATAGCAAAACATGTTTCTGATTTTTCACTCATGACACTTGGTGACAGTAAAACATGCAGAAGTAATGCCTCGCAAACCATCCATACTTCATAAAACCAAAATATGATCACAGCTGGTACAAGAAATGATTTATTCAGTTCCAATACAAATTGCAGTTGTGTTGAACAGAACCTGTAAAGCAGTCAGGAGAGAGAGAGTTCGCTCATAGCTCTCTCCATCAATCCCACATCTCACAAAAAAGCAAACAATACCGGCACAAACATGTTGGTCGCTCACAAGAGTTCACATCTTATGTGTCATCAGTCCATTGTAATGGCTTACATGCACCTAACACGATTGTACAGAATGAAAGCCACACTAAAGCACCAAATAACAATAATCATAAAAACCCTCAAAATAAAAGCTGTTACCGTTCCTCGGTCTCCTGGACATATTATATATATCAAACCGTTATGAATCAACTGTTGCAAATTATCCACGAGAGACCACTCATTTACGCTCACACACATTCACACAAATACAAAATTTCCAAATCCGTAATACAACTCCAAAGATGAAATACACTCTGTTCTACTAGTCAAGTACGTGACTCGGTGACCGGGCACAGGTTTCGCGGATATCTCAAAGCAATGAGCGTTGGAAGAAAAAATGGCTTGGTTACATGTTCAGATTTCTCGAAGTAAAGACAGTTTTATGTACAGTGACTTACATTCTGTGCTTAGTAGGTAATCCATCACTGCTTACGACAATACTGAGCAGGCAGGCAAGGAGCAAATAAGGAATGAAAGTTTCGATCGCCTCCATTTGAATCACCACTGACATATCAGAGTCACCAAACCCATTGCCTGGCAACCTCCCAATAAATGATGAAAGGAACAAACAATGAACCTTGGTTGATCGAAGGGGGGAAAAAAACTTTGTGACCACTCCGAGCTACTTAGGAAATGTTAGACTAGAGATTGTTCCTCGCCTTCACCGTTTCTTCATGCACAAATTATCTGAAAATAACTGTTCCATTCCCATTATTTGACATTTCATGCGACATGCCTGCACAGCAGAAAACAGACATCCCATGAAAGGCACCAACTTTGTGTCTCACTGATTGTGCTTTGGTCCAGCAAACAAGCATAAGTTGCGCTCACAAAACACCCGACTATTTAAATCTTTTAGGGAAATACACAGGATTTGCCCTATCAAAATTCCTGTTATAACTTTCACACACCAGCCATACCTCTCTCAGTAAGAAATGCATACTGCAGATTACATGACACTTCATTTCTGGGAGAGCATTTATGGCCAGATCTATCCAGTGCGTAGTGAGGACAATTTTTCTACGTGGGTTACACAGGTTTGGGGAGTAACCGACTGGATTTTCAAGTCACTACCTGAACAGTTCAAGCAATCAGGAATGAAACTCTACGCACACTTTTGCCCAGAATCCTCCCTTCAAATTTACAGGGATGGCTCTGTTGCATACAATGAATTTCCTTGTTGCGATGTGTACCAAAACAAATGGGGTACATTTGCAAGGTTTACCTCTGCAGACCATCACCAAATTTTGATTGATCAGGCTACACCCTTGCAAATCACCAGAAAAATAGAGTCACAAATTGTAACCAAGTACACGCGATTCTTCAGGTGAAATGTGGCATATTTATGTCATCCTAGACATAAAAGTTTCTGCTCATGGTCCCATTGAAGGACCATATTTTAAAAATTAAAAAAATAAGTTTTTAACCAAAAAAAAAAAAAGCCAAAATAGGAGTGAAATATAATCCAGTGTCACGAACAGTTCTTCACAATGCCTGTATGGGATATATTGTCCTACACAGAGACTTAGGCACACGATGTCTCCTCAAAACCGCACAGTGCCTTTTCAGCGATCGATATCCAGGTCTTTAAAAAAAAAAAAAAATTTGCCGTTCTGGGGGAAAAAAAAAAGCCAAACCAGCAGCAACTGTTGTGCACAAAGGAAAATGGTGCCAGTATTTTTTTTAAAAATGGAAATCATAAAATGAAGTAATCACAAATATTCCCTCATGATACGTGCACTGGCTGTCTCTGCTTAAAAAAAAAACAAAAAAAAAACCATGCAGTCTCTCCATCTCCAGCATACAGAAGTGGGGCTAAAAAAAAAATTTTTTTTTAAGTGTGCACACTGCAACTCATTTAGAGGTCATCTTAAAATTTTAAATTTCATTATCAAGGTTATTTGGAAAGGAATCAGAATACTGCAGGAACTGTAATGCAATGTCAGTGAGTGACAGATCAACACCTGATACAATTCTTTGTACCTATCGAGGACAGTTTACTTGACAACATGAAAACTCAAACACTTGAGCTTGGAGAAAAAAAACAAAAACAAACAAACAAAAACAAACAAGATACACAATAAGAGATTGTGAAGATAGGGAAACATTTACTGTCGAACAAGTAACTGCTTGAAGGCGCCACACATTTCAACATACAGTTCTAGGAATGGAGAGGGGGACAAAAAGATATAAGAGCGAGCAAGCTTGGACTGCAGGAACTGTGTGTGCGAGCACTGGGTAGCTCAGTACTGTTGCGATGTGATGTCGTCGATCCTTTCCTTGGCTTTCTGGATGCTGCCGCGACTCCCGCTTAGTTCCACATCTGTCTGCCCATATCTGCCCCCATCACGAGAAACCTAAAAGCAGGACACAAGCACTTTAAATAAATATAATGCAGGGCCTAACATTGGAAAAAGTGACTTCGGCTTACTAGGCCGGGGTCCAGGGGCCACCTAGGTCCCTGGTGGGGTGTATGGGCAACAGTGAAGGTTGGGTGGTTCTGCCTCAGGTTTGGATACAGGAAAAGGAGCGGTTGTCACAGACTCTACCTGTTGCTATTTCTTTCCGGTGCATGTGGCACTGGCAGAAGGCTTTGCTGCGATGTCGGTCAGTTTTCAAAACTGCTATTTACTGTACCAGCCCTTGAACTCTTCCTCCCCTGGCTTGTTCACGACGACGAAATCCCAGTCCACCCACTCCCAGGAAAAGCACAAGCTTTTATCACAGCATGGTTGGCCGTGATCAACAATGTCAGTTCCATGGGTCATTTTCAGCTTTCGCTGTTTTCCGCTCTAGTTCGCACGCTAATGGCCCACAGAAATGGCGCGAATGTTACCTAAAGCTAACCCGCGTAGTAGTTTCAGAAGAGCGCTGAGTGATCGAACCATTACTGATTTGACGTTTCGACGTACGCCACATCGAGATTGGCGTACTGACGGAAACCAGGTCGGTGTAAATACGCTGGGGTAAAATGTTAGGCCCTGATAATGGGATACACACAAACATGCAGGAGGAAAATTTGAAACGTTCTGCACAGCATGTGGGTGTCTGAAGTTCCCCTGGATTTAACCCCCCCCCCCCCCCCCCCCTTCAGTTGTGCAATTCGAAAACTTTACAAAAATTAAATCTGAGCCTTAGAGAAAAGCCCTCATCAACTGGAGCTAATCGCTCCCCCCTTGTTTCACGTTCAGAGCAACAAATTTTATGGTTGTGTTTTGAAAAACACCTCAGCTCACATTACTTACGCTGATTCTGCATCCGGTCTCATCCTGCAGTTCGCGAATCCTGGAGCCTCCCTTACCTAAGACACACAACAATCACTGATGTACAACATGTGGAACAATGGAAAACAAAATCAGAAGGCAATCAAAAATATCTAGAAAACATCCTGTGAACACTAGTAGTTCACACAGCAAACCAAAAGAGTTAGCCTGTTCAACACGCTTTTCCATTCTAAGAGTACAACAAAAAACTCATACCGATTATTCTGCCAACAAAGCTGGAGTCAATCTGTATGACCTCTTTGGCTCCGCCAGCGCCGCCAGCTCCGCCAGCACCACCACCACCTCCGCCCCCGCCACCTGAGAGGAGAAAAAATGTTGCTGTTAGAGGAAGCAGTTAGGACATCTGATGTAGCAGAGATTCAGTAACTCAGCAGCTTCTTTTGATGGTAACATGATAAACTGGCTTTTAATTTTTCTATGTGGACTGCTCATCCAATAAAATCTAACGCGCACTGTAGCAAGTATGAACAGCTGGCTCAGTCACATAATCAATCTTGCCACTGTTTTTGCCATTTAAAAAAAAAAAAGAGTACTCAAGACCTTATGATAAACAGCAACACACAAATGAATTTTGTGACAAAGGAAATACTGTGTTCTACTTCCAAAACATCAGTGGAGACGGAAGCTCTTACCATATGACTGTCTGCCTCCTCGGTCATCTGCTGCAACAGTGTGAAAAAGAACCACAGTTAAAGACTATTACATATGTTGATCTATTTTAAGATCAGAAATTTCCATTACCAAAGACTTGTTATTAACCCATTTCATCAATTACATACACTAAAAGCAAAGTCTGGAAGAATTTATTGTAAAATACAATCCCTGTAGTATTCATTTTGTACAAATGTTCTATTAAGTTCAATAGGCAAACTGTATCATAACCACTTAACCATAAAACATTTTGTTATACTGACAGAATAAGCGTTAACTTTTGAGCTCAAGATGCACTAAATGACTATTTTTCTACGGTACACACAGGAAAGCCGAAACATGTTAGGCACAATCTCTCTAAAGTAATTTCCGGTTTCCATCAGTGCTGTACCCTTTATGCCTGGTGGCATTAAGCAAACACTCGCCATTCTCCAGGAGCTCCACGATGAGTGCTCGGGCCTCTTCAATGTTATCATCACCGCCACTCAAGGCAACACGACGGGTTCCATCGCCTTCATCATCACGGGATACCTTCAAGGTACAAATCAAAATGAAATGAAACAGAGCTCATAGTTTCCTGAAATGTTTTAGTAAAACTTACTAGGTCAACATGACAATAGTGAAATACCAAACATCGTCAACATTCTTGAAACACAACTGCTAGATAATGTAATTACACAAGTGTAGCTCCTCTTAGTCTTACAATTACAGTACAACTTACACTGCAGCCCTGGTAGTGGTACTAGATACATCAAAGTTAAACTTCTTTGATAAAGCAACTATTGCATACCGTGATTTTGGCTCCACTGACACATTGCAGCTCTTTGATCTTCATTCCCTGGCGACCTGATAACAATCAAATAACATTGCTGTTTAGCAGTGGCAAGGCTGTAATGCAGTACATATCATTTAACTTTTTACCACCAGCAGTGCATATGATTATTATGAACTGTTTATAAACAAATCTACAGCCTGTCTGAAGATTTCTTATATTCTCTTGAATGAATTTCAACCACAGAGAAAACACCCACAGCAAACACACTATTTTTCTATTATTCTAAACCCAAAAAAATTTTAACCACACACCCCTTCTCAACTCGTTTCTCTATAGAGAAACAACTTTATGGGATGGGGCAGATTTGGCTGCGCGCAACAGCAAGTTTCAGTGGTACAAAACAGGACTGTGATGATTCTCCAGAAAATACATACTTTCATGCACACTGTGACGTAACAAAATCTGCGTCATAGACACTTGACGTGCAGACTATGCTGCTGCGGTCTTTTTGGCGGGAGTTGTGAGATGTGTGTGTGGACGGATGTAATGGCTATCTCCTAAACCACCTCGTTGGAGGGCTTTTTACTTTAGAGATAAAATGGGAATCCACCTTCTCCAGACCTACCTTTCACGATATTTATCCTGCCAAATTTTCAGAAGAGTTATCGCTCATTTAAAGAAATCAGTCATGTTACGTATTTTTAAGCAAAAGTTGTTCAAAGGCCTTCATTTTCTGGACTTGGGAAGCTCATCCAATTATACTGATTGTATTCGTAGCACAGCTCTGTAGCTCCGACAGGTTTTGTGTAAAACAAATATTTCCGAGGTAGGGGTGGTGTGCATATAAGGCAAAATATACGTCAAAAGACTCCTTCAAATTACTCCTCATCCCGGCATTTTTGTCACGTGTGACAACTGCACATATGACAGGAACTACTGCACTATTATAGCTTTAGAATTAAGAATAACACAGCTTTTAGATAAACATATATTTTCAAGTTTCTGCGAGCACCAGTCAAAAGATTTCCAATTTTGCGATTCGGTAAGCACAATGCAAGGTATTCAAGTCCTTGTTTCACCAGCTCGCTCGATCTTCCAGATTTCACGTAAAAATTAATTCGGTCAGGGAAGTCACAAAAGCAACATGGAAATCGCAAGACATGAACAAGCATCCTCTATCAGACAAGCAGCGCGAGGCTGACGTCAAATGTTTAGTTCAGACAAAATCGGTAAGTATCATCACAGCACCAACAGAGAAATCACAAGACATGAACAGACATCTTCTGTCAGACGACTTGCATGAAGCCGACGCCAAATGTTTACTTCGCGGAATTGATGTCATCTCTCTCTGAGGCTGAGGCTGATGTCAAATGTTTAGTTCACGGAATTGACGTTTTGCTCTCTCTAGTCTAGCCTAAGATTCTGGATCCCGTATGGTGTTGCGAATCTAATGTCTTAGCCAGTTAGGTCTTACAGATTTGAAAGAAAAAAAAAACACCACCACCACCGCCAACAGTAACAATAGCACGAAACTGGGAGAAACAACTATATGGGATGGGGCCATTCCTCCTTGTTATTTTAATGCTACACTGCATCAGATGCAAGACTGCATGTAATGATATTACACAAAAGATTTCTTTGAAGTTTGTGTTCATTAGCAAATTTGAAATTAGAGACCCAAAAAAAAAAAAAATCTGAGAATGTAGCACACATCTGGGCATACGGGGTTTCTAAGGAACCCAATAGAAGTTTCTCCAGCCAGTCTAGGTATCATTTGCGCCAGATAACCGCGTGCGTAAACGGTATATAGGCCCATGAAGCCTGACCCAGAGCTCGACAATAATGGGTCAAATACCCACATAATCTTCATGAGTTACGTTCATGGGCAATACACGTTTTGATAAATACAGATATAAAAACAAAACATCCTTAGTGTGCAAACTAGAGACGGGGTACGCCTAGAAAGTGCTAATTTAGTCGTGTATTCATTACTGCGCATGAACACCGATCGCGACCGTCTTGTGTGAATCACACGTGGTCTGGGGAACATGAAGGCCGCCGGTCCACATTACCAATGATTTTTCCGCAATCAGCAGCTGGAACGAACATGTCCACAGTGTTTCCTCCTCCGCCATAACTTCCATAACTTCTTTGACCAAAACCTCCACCTCCTCCTCCAACACCACCTCTATTAAATCCAGACATTGCAGAAAAACGATCTGATGATCAAAACGGCGCAGGGAACAGAGAACGCCAGGGAGCCCGGATAAGACGCTTGTCCAATCAAGAGTCGAGTCTGTTGCGGCCGGTTAAAAGCGGATATTGCAACCCCAGGTAAAATAATTTTACTTCATAAATTTTGTAGACTTGACACAAATCCAGGCTTTAGAGATGTAGTCATTGATCTGAAAAGTCTTTGTGGCTTTATAAACACAACATATATATATTGCTGTCACGCCAAAACTAAAGTATTACTAGGGAAATCTGGGAAATTATTGAAGCGGGTGGTATTTTAGGCCATCACCGTCAAGTAAACGGATATGACGTAAATCCAACGCATGCTCAGTTCGATCTTGCCGAATTTTTTCCGAAAGTTGTTCGCTGATTTCCGTGAAACTTCGCTGAAAGACCGATAAGCTACGACAATGCACGAATGATCACGAACTGTCCATGGAGTAGCTTCCGGTTGAAAGCGACCTTGCCGAAACAGAAAGGCAGACACAGGTCTGTTTCTTAAAAAAAAACAGGCATGTATTTATACGTGAAAGATATGTTCTGGAGGGCGGGTCCTACTAAACTATGTCAGGGTATACCAGGGCCTGTGTGAGGGTATACTTTACTTTTATTGGTTCGACTGAAGCAGGTTAATCGCCTATCTGTCGTCGTGAGAAACTTTTTGCTGAATATATGCTCCAAGGGTGCTGCCTTTCACCATTTTTATATATATATATCCTATACACTGATGACTGCCGTAGTCAGCATGATGGAAGTTTTATTTTGAAATTTTCAGATGACTCTGCCATTGTCAGCCTGCTTCGTGATAATGATTTTGATCATGGTCCTGTTGTTGACGAGGTTTTGACTTGATGCCGTAACCCCTTTCTTCAGGTTAATGTGGAAAAAACAAAAGAGATGTGTATCGACTTTTGAAAGAATCCACAACCCCCCAATCCCACAGTCATTGATGGACGGACCGTTGAGATCGTGGAACAGTATAAGTACTTGGGTACACTAACTGACACAGACTGGGGTGGGAGGGAAATTCAATTCAATTCAATTCAATATAACTTTATTGTCTGTCGATGGCAGAAAATTTTCTTCTGGCTCACACACACACACACACACACACACACACACACACCCCTACATTAATTTATCTAGACATATAAATCCATACATATTAAACACAGATCCTAAAGTAATGTGTGATGTCCAAGTCTAATACTATGCAACTAAACTAAGAAATCTAAACTAAAAGATGGCAAGGGCATAGCGGACATGACACTGATATACATGGACATGATACTGACGCCATTTGCGGTAAAGCACACCAACCCGTTCTTTTTAAGGAAGCTCAGGCAGTTTACCATCTTAATACTTTTTTAATAGGGCTTTTATTGAAAGCGGCTTAACCTTCTCTTTGGTCTGTTGGTTTGGTAATGCCAGTTTCAAGCAAATGAACAGGCTCTCAAGGATTGTTAACACATGCAGTAAGATCATTGGTGATCAGCAGCACAGTCTCTCTGATCTGTACAGAAGGCAGATATCGATTAAGGAAGGCGAGATCTGTCTTGAGTAGCGATCATCACCCGTTGCACTGTCAGTTTGAAACCCTACCTTCAGGCCTTCGATTTAGGGTGCTTCAGATAACAACCAACAAAATCAAGTTTTCTTTCATTCCTGAGGCAGTAGCCCTACTTAATGGGAATCTTACTTAGGCAATACTGTGGTCCTGTGTGGATTGCTGTCCATGTGATAAGGGTGATGATTAGTAGGCTTGTGTAAATTGGGTGTGTGTGTGCATGTGTGTGAGTGTGCATGCGTGCCTGTTTGCGAGTGCGTGTGTGTGAGGGTATGGGTGTGCACTGTGATACAGTTGTCTTACTATAAATTATTTTACATTGAAGGGTTGTAGTCCCGTCTTAATAGTGGCGTACTTAATGAGAGCATGGTGATTAGGGTGTGTGTGTATTTGTGTGCTTCTGTTGTAATATTACATATTTAACTATTGTGACATGTTGCATTGGGTATATATATCATATGCAAATGATTCTGTTGTCTTTTAAGCTATTTTTATGTCTGTGTGGTTGTTGTCTGTTTTTACGCTGCATCTAAATTGCCGCCCCTTGAGGACAGTATTGAGTAAAGAATTATACGCGGGTTAATGCCAGGGCCGATGCGAGGTTATGCATGCTAGGCTACAGGCGAACAATTGAAAGGCCTGACTGAATGACTGTGTACGTGTGTACACATATTACTGACGATTGGAAGGTGCTATTTTTTCATCTTTTGAAAACTGAGTTGTTGTTTGGAAACTGCTTCGCACAAGAACTTGGCAGACATGAATAAGGAAGGTGAAGGCAGAATGTCTCCAACTCCAAAGGAAAAATCGAGAAAATTTGCAAAAATCAGATGCAGAGATTTTGCAGTTTTTTGGGGGGAAAGGCAATTTTAGATGAAAATTACAGTACTACACATCTGTAAATTAATTTCACATTAAATCAAACCTGCAAAACTAATCACCATAGATAACCATTACGGCATTAGATAAAAAGATATGGCTTGCAGAACGGACACAAATAAGTAGTTTACCAAGCAAAAGCATTTGTACCGAGGCCAAGCAGTGATTCCCTGTAGTTTTTGGTCTCCTACAGTCCTATCCATTTCTCTCTCTCTCTCTCTCTCTCTCTCTCTCTCTCTCTCTCCCCCCCCCCCCCTCTCTGTGTCAAAAAAAAAAATCAACAACAAAAAGCCACACCCACAAATACCAAGAGCATCTTGTTTCATTGTGTGAGTGATTGCAAGTGACCAGGCATGTGTTTTAGCACACGGAACAAAAACATCATACTGACACTGTGACAGCAATATTGCTTTCTTGCCACAAAGCTAAACTCTTCACTACCTTAACTAATGAGTGTCATGAAAGTGAGCCATGAAACTAATTGACGACTGAAATATCAGCAACTGGAACTTTGAATTGGTACGCACTATGTGATAATGCAAACCTGGGCACACAGTCAAGCTAGTAGACAGCGTTCGCATATGAAGCCAAAAACGCCGTAATAACAGATATTTCACATTCTTGCATCAACTCTACCATTAAAAGTCAAATGTACATTATCCTGTCTAATCAATGTATTCCAACTGCACCATGAAACTCATTTATTGCTGAAATATCAATGCTTGTAACTTTGAACCAACACCGGCGATGTGTGAGCATGACCCTCCTCCATCTTGAAATCAGATAGCCAATCAGATAACCATTTTGCTTTGTTCGCTTCTCATCGCATTGCAGTCTGTGCGAGGCACGAGCTGCCGGAAACATGTTCGCAAACAAAAAAAATCTGCACACATGAAGGATTTTTTTCCTTCGCGAACGAAAGTTTGGCGTTGTCCGCTGCTACAGTGCTAGTTGAGACATACCTTTAGTGTGAAGCACAACTGGCAAACAGTGAAGTAGTAGATTCTCACGGCAGCATTTGGGCTCAACATTAACAGTGTTGCTCTACAGAGTGACAAGACCACAGATACACATGTTACTGACTGTCAAAGAAGCTAAGTCAAAGATTAGTTTGAAAGTTGGATTTTAATTGTAACAGCTCTACATATTGCAGACACCTGAAAATGCAGTAACTTTAATATCAATACACTATGCTGTATATTTCTGTTGACCTTCATGTCACAAGAGCAACCAGCTCCATCCAAACGGACGTTTCCATCTTGTTGCAGCAACTTACACATGTATTGTGTTTGTTTTGCAGATTGCCGGACCAGTAAAATTCAACAGACATGTCTGTGCCAGTAGTATATACACCAATCACAAAAGCCCAGATGGGCTGGTTCAGCAATCAAGGCAAGCCTTGTGGTGACTTTGAAATGGACTTCTTCCGGTGCGCTAGCCGTGTGGGTCAGCAGCGCTATAGGGTCGACTGTCATGCAGAATATCACGACTTCATAGAGTGCATGAATAAAACAAAACAGGTAATTCGACAGGGCCCATTATTGCCCATTTTCTTGTGTAATCATAGTGAATACATTTATTCAGACATGATGTAAAATGAGTTTATTGAAGAGGTGCAGACTTGGACTGAAACCATTTGTCGAAGTCGACATCCCATCAGTGAGCCTGTGTGTGTGTGTGTGGGGGGGGGGGGGGGGGGGGGGGGGGGGGATCAGTAACACTCCCAGTACCTCATGGGTGCAAAACTACCCATACTTTTTAAGAGGGAACTTTGAGGGTAAACATCAGTGTAACCATAAAGAAAATACACCAGAAAAAAAGAAGCTGACAGAAATATCAACATATATGTCTGTGCAACCAAATGAATTTAGCCGCAGGTTGAAACTGTACCTATTACTGAAATGGCAGGTTGCTACGATGATGAGACCAGTTCCGGCAAAATAAGTGAAAAACGCTCTATCTGACATTTTATCAATTTATGACTTGTATCGCTTTTCTCTATACCTGCAACTTGCCTACACAGATCATCACGTTAGTGTGAATGTAAGCAATTTTGATTTTATTCAGTTCCTTGTTTAAAGGTGTTGGTGAGTTTGCACCCACTATGTACTGTGAGGGTTATCATACATTTTTTCCTTCTTTAAAAGCATGGGTGTGTTTGTACCCATGACTTACAGTGTGCAAGTGTTCTGCCTAAAAGTATGGGCGCGTTTGCACCCTGACCCACAATGTAGGGCGCACAAGTTTTCAGGTGACGTGCAGTAAAGGTTTAAACATCACCTACATTTTTTCGGCAAATGGACTGTAACAGTAAATTCCTAATAATGATTCAACTGGTGTTCAGAGCAAAATATCTTACAAACAAAAACAAAAAAAACATGCACTGTCACATAATAATTTTAAACTTTGTCTCTTCTGTTTCAGCTTCAGCGTTACCAAATCATGCAAGCTGAGAGGAAGAAACAAGGCCGTCCGTACAAACCATTGCCACCACCAGACGTGGCAGGCATCTACTGAGATGTATACACATTTAAGGACTGTCTGTAGATACTGTACATGTAGAAATTGTGTGTGAGGTTCGATGAAATAAATCTTAGTGTACTCTCAGTCTGTGAGTGTGTGTGTCACTGTGTGAGTGGACAAGCACTGGTATGTGTGCAAGTACATGTACTTTCACATAAAACTAGAACAAATGTTTGATTGTCACATGGGAAAAATGTCTTGGGGGGGGGGGGGGGGGGATAATTTTTTTTTTTTTTTTTTTTTTGGTTGCAATCCTTGTTTCATAGAGTTGGGATCTGTGACAGCTGTGTGGTGCTCTGTAAATCGTGCACTTCACTTCAGGGATTTCCACTTCTGACGCAGTTCACACCCTCCACCTCCAAGTAGAAGACACATTTTGACTTGGGGAGTTGATTACCTGTATGCCGAACAACTGCTGGTGGCTGTAATCCGAAAGTGCTGGGTAATCCACCGCGCCATCAAGGACTCTTCTTGTAGGTGGGGAGGTTACTCCAAACACTGCAATGGCGTCTTCGACGGCCGATGGCGATGAAAAAGCAGATTCGTTTACACTGTTTTCGTTTGTGGACGAAGTCGAGAGCAGAGTTGAAACTCTTAGGAGACAAGCTTCCATTCTGGTAGAGGAGCAGGCCAGCCTTCTCTCCGTGCTAGAACAACTGAAGGACCAAAGTTTGAGCAGTAACATCTCCGCAGGTTTGCTTTAGCTTCTAGATTTTTCGTTTGGCTTATCGCAGCTTTTTGTCGTTAGTTTTCTTTTTCCTGCCATCGGGCTGGCGGCTAGCTTTTCGAATTCTGTCAAAATGCGTTGATAATGGGATTGGTAACGTGTTGTGGGATACACCAATGGGATTTACTTTCCGCTGTTTTTTTGTTGTTGTTTTTTGAAGGTGCGTACGAACTTTCGCTTTCGATTAATTTTACACACCGTTAAACATTAGAAAGTTCTGATCGTAGAATGAGTGAGTAAAATTGATTTGAAACCCATTGATCAATTATGCACAGTCACGTATGAATACACGCAAACAATTTGCGAATCTGGAACTTACTACTAGCAAACAAGCCAAACATGGTTAGTGGTACTTTCCTGATTTGAATGAGTAATGATCTCATGTACTGTAACTGAAAGTGTGGTAAGAAGAGGTTGACTTTTGAATGGAACAGTGAGACACAAAACTGACTACCAGCTGTTTTGCAGGGGACTGCCAAGAGCTGATTGCCAACATGGAACGATTGAAAGAACGTTGCCGATCCATTGAAGTCCGAGTTCACACAGTGCGGGATGAGGGCCAAATTGAAGCCTTAGAGAAGGTTAACAGGGCATTGGAGGATCTGGAGACTGAAGTTGTTCATGGTGGAACTGTAGCATCTAGTAAAAGAGCCCATTCCTTTCTAAATGCATGCTTGCCTGACTCAGTTGGTGCTATTGACACACGCTTCCAGAGCATGATACTCGGGTGTGCACTGGATGATCAAAAAGAAGTTCGCAGACGCTTGCAGATTCTTGTGAAAGACTTTTGCCCACAAACGCATTCGAATAAACCAAGAAACAGTAACGCACACAACTCACAGGAGTGTTTCGCCACAACACAGGCTGAGCCTGAGATCAGTTCCGAGTCTGACCAGCAGTGCAGAGACTTGGTAGAGGAGTGTGGTGCAAATTCACACATACAGGAGTCGGTGTCTTCTGAATCTGCTTGCGAAAATGACTGTCGCGTGGAACGAGTGCAAGCAAATGGTGACACAGTGCAGCAACGCTCCGATTCTCCCTTGTTCAGTGGGAACGATGAAGAACCCTGCTTTGAGGGTGCTACCACAAAGAACACTAATGAATATTTCTCTGACTGAAAAAAGATACATGTGAGATTGTTGGTATGATTTGAGGGTGAATGTACATGATTGCGTGCATGTGAGTTTACTGCTGTGATGCAAAAGAGACTTTACATACCAGTATTGGTTTTCTCTAAGACTTCAAAACATGTTCATGTCAACCATGCTCTTGGTGTGTAGGGATCTTTTTCAGCAGTTCTTACTGGCTTATGATGCATTATGATCAGTCTCATTGGAAAAGATCTAATTGTCTTGACCAAGCTGTGCTGGGTTTGTCATCTGCTCAAACTTCTTTACACACGTGATTGGTGATCCTGACCCTCATTCAAGTGTACCATATATGTTAAAACTGAAAAGCCCTCCTCCCTAGCCCCCCCAAAATATTAACAGTACAAGTACTAGCTACACAGTGGGATTTTTTTTTACATGAAAGCGAGCTGCAGAAAAAGAGCAGGCAGAATTTCAGCTGCTTTCACTGCTACTACATTGATACATGTACTCTCTGTCATAATGCTCTGTCATAAATGATCCGTGTCTGGAATTTTTTTTTTTTTCTTTTTTTTTTTTTTTTTTTTGGGGGGGGGGGGGGGGGGTCATTATTGGTTTTTCGGTGCATGTGGGTTTTTTTGTTTTCTGTTGATTTTTTTTTAAGTGTTGGGGTGGGTATGGGGGTAGTCTGCTGGTGACTATTGCTTTAGGTATGTACGTGAATCCAGTGTCGGTCTGAGTAAGTTACAGTTCTTTACAAGATGTATCAGGCTTTTGACATTATGATCATCTGCATTCTAGCAGGCTTTTTTTATCGTTGATAGGACAATCATGTGACAATGAAGTGCAACCATCTTGATAAGAAATGCATGTACATGTACGTGCAAATTTATACATGTATGTAGGCATTTTACTATCACAGTTGACATAAAATTTGATCTGTTCCCTCTGGTTTTGGAGACTCACTAATAGTACTAAGCAGCTGCTGCTCAAGTTGCAAGATCTAAATTAACATGTACTAATGAACAATTTTTTTTTTCTTTTAACATATCTTGTAGAAATATTTTGCTTCTGTTTGTTGTCATTGCGCTGCTGTTGCTAGATGAGTAAAATACTGTAACTCATCCTGTAGATGGTTTTGTTCATTGCTGTGTGTGTGTGTGTGTGTGTGTGTGTGTGTGTGTGTGTGTGTGTGTGTTGTGTGTGTGTGTGTGTGTGTGTGTGCGTGCCGTGCGCATGTACTACAGGGCTGAGTTTTAGCAAGCCCGACTAAGGAGCCAGTCGGGCTGCCAACCAGGGAAGTTGAGGGAGCCCGACAAATTTTCAAGGAGCCCGACTCTTTGATGAGATATATTGCTGTATCTGCGCTATTTTTAGACCAGTCTGCGCGATTGTGAAATGAGAGCTCTGGACGCTGAGGCGGTCAGCGGGTTCAGCGACGGCGTACGTGTGTATTGCCGCATATTACCAGTCCAGTGCAGGTGTGTCAGTAAGCAGAATCTACAATCGGGCCGGGAAATATCAAGGCGCCAGCCGGGCGATTGAAACTGTGATCTGAGGGAGCCCGACGTGATTTTTAGGTGCCTCGGGCGCCCGCTAAAGCTCAGCCCTGGTACTACATGTAGTTGATACAGTATTTGTTTTTGTTGGGAGTTCTTCTTTTTCCGTTGGTTTTGTTTTTTCATGGTGGTTGACTTTGTGGCTGCTTTTATAGTTCATTGCTGTTTTGTGTGTATGTGTGTGATGTTTCATTTTGTTGGGTTTTTGTTTGTTTTGGTGTTGGTTGTTGGTTTGTTGTTTTTTGGCGTTTTTTTTGTTGTTTGTTTTTTTGTTTTGTTTTGTTTGGTTTTTTTTTTGGGGTTTTTTTTTTTTTTTTTTTGGGGGGGGGGGGGGGATTTTGGCAGCTCATAATCTCTTCTCTTTTTTTTTTTCTTTTTTTTTTTTTACAATTGCCTGCATTTTTTTTTTTCTTGGGTATTACAGGGTCAGCCCTATGTTTTCCCATGTCTGTCTTCCCCCAGGTCCATGTTTCTGGCTCTGCGTTCCTTCTGTGTGTCATCACGTGCTCGGGGTTAGGTTAGGGTTGGGGTTGCTGTAGTATAGGAACATAGACATGGTGGAATATAGACATGCTCTCTGTTCAAGTTATAATAAAGATTATCGAAACAAGTCTTACACACTGACACACAAACAAGATACTGATACATTAAAGAAAAGAACATACACAAAAAAACAACTGAATATCAAATGCCGGAATAATCATGGTGGTACATGTAATACTGAGGAAGGTGTTACTGTGAAATTACTGAAACGGTATGCAAGCCAAGGGAGTGTGATAGAATGTCAGTGTTGCCCAGCTGACTACGAATGGATGTACATGTACAACTGGTACAACAAGGGGCGCTTCTTATAGGAAAGAGAAAGTAAGAAACTAATACGAAAACAAAGCTGAGTAGGTTTGCTTTCCGTTCAAGGGAGATGACTACGAACGCCCATGGATTGAGAAACAACACGCTTCGAGATTGATCGACTGCACCATGGTATCTACGGTAAGTGACATTTCTTAGACAACAGTCTGCCGTTAGTGGTGACGGCTTTTGGTGAGTATCTCAAACTTTGTGCCGTAAGCTGTAGACGTCTTTGAGTAGGTACACTCATCTACACACACACACACACACACACACACAAACGCAGCACTACCGGTGTCAGCATGTGTACTGAACTACTTGCAGATCAAAACAAATACCTGTACTGAGAATTTTTTAAGTGAAATCAGGAAAAAGCGTCGTCAACACTGGTCACATCACAGTAAAGCTGATTGTTGGATGGGGTGGGGGTGTCAAAGAGAGGAAAGGTAATGATCATGATAATACATGTAATTTTGATTGCCATGTTTTTCAGTGCAGTAAAACGGTAAAACCTAGAATGTTGTGTGGTTATCACATATGCAGTCACGCTTAACTTAAATGCAAGAAGATCGACAAAGAACCAAACACACATACACAATTATACATCAGTAAAAATACCTCCTAGATAAGATAACACGGCAACACCCCCACTCCCACCCCACATGCAGATAATGCATAAAGAAAATTTAAAATATTACTTTTTTTAAAACACTGCAACAATCCAGTGCAGTGTAAACTGAATAATTCACTCGAAAATTAGTAACTGCAACAGAAAAATGCAAGTGCTTTTATTGTGTAGATATGGTCCAGCCAGAAAGGGATTAAACTTAGCACATCTGCCCCATCAGTGCTTCCAACCGCTCATCTCCAGCACACCCACAGCACACTCCTCATCAGTCACCAGCTGCTGAAGCAGTTTTTTCATTCATACAACCTACTGAACCAGAACTAAAGCAACACTAATGATGTGAAACCCTTTAAGCGTTCACCACACCACTATTTTTACTGACAGATCAGTGTTCCCCTTAGGTCTGAAGTTAGAGAAGGTGGCTTACAGTGAAAGTAGAGTTTGTACTTTTATTTTTGTTATTATTATCATTATCATTACCTTTCCTCTCTTTGACACCCCCACCCCATCCAACCATCAGTTTTACTGTGGTGTGACCAGTGTTGATGACGCTTTGGGGTTTTATTTCTAGATGTTATGTGTTAATTGGCAACATACAAAAGTGCATCGTAGGAATTGCACTGCATAATGTACAAGTGTGTTAGTAGGGCGTGTTCTGACAAACTGGATGGTCTGTTTCAGGTGCAAGCAAGAGCAAAAGAATCGTCACTTTGACAGATTTATGCAACATATTTCCGATACATCTTGACCTGTATGTGATCTGTGATCAAAAGGATCTCACTTTGTATTAACAACATGGAGAACAGCATGCCAAACGCAACCGTCTTGCGGAACGTGATGAACTTGATTCCGCCACCGCCACCAGCCAAGAGTGACTACTCTGACTCAATCGTTGTGCGAACATTGCCGTTGATCGGGCGTGTCCATTTGGTGAATGACACCGGTGGGATTATGCAGCTTGCCTTTGTGTTTGCCTACTGGGTGTATGGCACTTTCTGTACACTCTACATTATTCTTCTGCCACAGTATGAAGATGGCAACATTCCTTTATCTGTTATCATCAGTAAGTGTGTCCCTCTCTGCTTTCTACAAGAGTCACATTTGAAAGAAGAGTAACTTGTCGTACATGTTAGTTCATGCTTACTGCCAAACTGCCTCATTTTATTTGTTAGAGACCCAAAATGTCAAAAACTGACAGTCATCGTTGTTTTTCAAATATTTGGACAAACAAACTATGTCTTGCGAGAATAGTCACCAGATGAAAAGAAAAAGTTTATGATAAATATATATAAAGATGTGCTCAGATGCTCTCCTTGATGTTCCTTCAGTGTTCCTGAACATGCAGGATTTACTCATCATACTGTGTTGCAGGTTTTATGATTGTGAGTGTGTTGTGCCTCCTCGCTTTAATCAAAGCATCCATCACCAACCCTGGCAGGATCCCACTTCTTACAGAGGATTCCTCTGTTGGTAAGAACGGATTGCAGTTTTACTGGGAAAGAATCCTCTGTGTATGGTTCCTTGGTTTTCCAGCCTTTGCAATGTAGCTGTACACCACACCAAGTTACCCTGGCCTGCATCTAAAATAGGAACGCTTTCTCTCTCTCTCTCTCTCTCTCTCTCTCTCTCTCTCTCTCTCTCTCTCTCTGAGTTTAGTATTTGTAGTTTGGCAAGGACAAGAGCTAAAAAAGGTCTGCGCACCTAATCTTTTATCCTTGTAAAATAAAGTTTGTTCGTTTGTTCATTCGTTCTCTCTCTCTCTCTCTCTCTCCAGGGGTCACGTTATTGCATTTTTTTTTTTTTTTGCGTATGTATTGCATTCTGGGGAATGTATTGCATTCTGGGGATGCATTACGCATTTTCTCGGAACCTCTGCTTACCTGTATGCATTTTGAGATGGCCCATATTGCATCCACATGAGAGCGCTTTGACCATGCCAGCATGTCTCCTCAAACCCAACAGCCAGTCCCATTTATTGAATGGGGTAGGTGGTGGGGATGGGGGTGGGGCAAGTTTAATGCAGCACGAGAGGATGGCTTTCACTGGCTATTGTGTAAGTGTCTGCGTCACGGAAGTTTGTGAGTTTGTGCATGACTGGGTACTTCTTGTCGTGTGTAACAGTGTTCACTACTTACATACTGCAACCAAGCAGATGTGTACGCATTTTGGGGGTACCATACGCTTTTACCAACACCTTTCTTAAATTTTCAGTCATCTAAGTATGACATGCTTCCATATACATACATGCTAAACTTGTTAAAGTGATCGTACATGCTTGTGGCTTCAAATAAAGATTTCCTTTACGTATTCCCTGGTTTGATAAACGGCGGTGTTTTTGTAGAGTTTACCTGTGTTGATTTCATTCATAACACAGTTTGTGAGTTATTCCTTCACATTCATTTTGTCATGGTGACAGGAGGTAGGTGAAATAGTGTTGTAGGAGCATGAAATGCTGACTGTCAGGGCAGTTGGTGGTCTAGTGGTTAAGACTTAGTCACCAGTGTGAGAGGTCAGGTTTGAGTCCCACTCGGGGCGAAGAATTTTCTTTCTCGTACGTGGCACCGTTCATTCGGGCCGATCATCAGGGGTTCTCTCCGGGTACTCAGGCTTCCTCCCTCTCTGCTTTGGAAATGTTCAGCGCACAAAATTCAAAAATAAATACAATTCATAAGTTCCGAAACATATATTGCTGAACTGGCACTTCGCACGACGTGATTGTAATGTGTTCATGTCCAGTGTGTGAGAGAATGTGTGTGATTCACGTGAGCGTGCGTGTTGGGTTTAGCTAGCGGCGCTTTGAGCCAAATATTTGGGATAAGGCGCCTATATTAAGGCGCTTATTATTATTATCACTATCTAATGTCTCCTCTGCAGATACCTCTGGCTGGTACCTATGCAGAACGTGCAATCGCAAGCGACCTCCGCGGGCACATCATTGTCGTCGTTGTCGCCAGTGTGTTGCTAGGATGGATCATCACTGTCCATGGTAAATAGAAAAGATATCAAATCTTTGTTTGGATTTCGGACTTGTTAAAGGCACTATTGTTTCCATTACTACATTTTAGAAGAGAGACGTCTTGTTTGGAACAGTTGCGCTTGTGACATATGCCTGTGCGCTCGAAATAGTCTATTTTACAGATCAGTAGAGTTCCGAATGCAACAAAATGTGACCTCTCATGAGAAAACCCGGTTTAAGTGCAAAATTTTCATTTTTTTGTTTTTGGAGCCATCTTGAAGAAACAGCCTTGCTCTTTACAGCACTGCAAAAAAAACTCCTTTTAAGACATCACAATTTAAGGGCAGAACTACCTGATTTTGGCAAAATCTCATTATCGACCAGATAACACCCGCTGACCTTTGTTAGCCTCTAGCTCGGAACAGCGGCGTGCGTCTTACGCCGGGTTTTCTCGTGGACGGTCACAAGTAGTGTTTGATGGCTGTGTGAACGAGGAAAACTCAGTCGTCTGGAGCGACAAGGTCCAGTGTCACTACAATACTGTCACCTCTACTGCCTCTTTGCTTCAGTCAGCTGAATGCAAGCCTGTCTGTGCATGTATTTGTGCATGCGTCTTAGTGATGTGGTGCTAGACACAGCCGAACCAGCTCAGAATGAGCTGTGAGCTGAAAAATCTTAAACTTAGGGCCTTTCAGACCTCCTTCAGATGAGCAATGTCGATTTTTTTTTTTTTTTTTTTTATTAAGTGTTCTAACAGACTCTGCAAGCTCATAAGTGAGCTCCTTGATGACTGTCCTAAAGAAGATCTGTTATCTTTGTTTTCCTTGGAATGCTGATAAGAGTGTCCTGTGACAGGAATGCATTGCCTCAGAATGCTTGGGTATCCCCTGTAGTATGCATGTGACTGATCAGTAGATGCCCATTCTTGCTCCTATGCTTAGGCTCCAATTAGGCAGGCGTCTTTATGGTGCAGAGCTTCATATCCCTGGGAACTATAAGACAAATGTCCTCACTGTCTGTAAAAGCGTAGGACATTTTTGACGCTGCGTGCCCGGATGGTGTCTGGGTTTTTCAGCGATCGTCAAATGCGCTCGCCCGCTCGCTTTCGCTACCAAATTTACCGTCGGGCGAGTGAAAGCTCCGGTAGCGGTAGCCCGAATGGCAAGCAGGAATTCTGAGATGAATCAGAACCCAGCAGCCACTCTGGCTTCCAGAATTTTTTTCGGGCTACCAGTTTTGTTCAGGGCGGTAGCCCGAATGGCTACCATGGTCCTGACACATTTGACGATCGCTGAGGTTTTTTTTTTTTTTTTTTTGGTCTTTAGTGGCCCAGATTGATCTTTGAGATCTGTGCCTTGTTCCAGAAGCAGTCTGAACCACCAACTTCTATATAATGTGCAGGATTAACAACTGCGTTGGAGAAGAGAACCATTTTGCTTTCTTCCTGTTGCTGCTGTATGCCTTTCTACTCAGTGCCTACACTCTCACCCTCACGATCTTTCATTTCTGGGTATGGCCCAAATGCATCGCCTGTGATAAGGTAAGAGAGCCCTGTTCTCACCTGCTGCTTTGTCATCATTTCTGTTTTAGCTCTTGTTTTACCTTTGACAGCTTGAAAACAGTTTAAAATTATTATGTCTGCATTGAATGGCACCTGGAATACAGGTTTGCTCAAGAGTATGTTTAAAGATTTTTGTGCTTACACCTTTAATGATTCATTAGTACAGTAAGGTAAAAATGAAAAGACTTGCGGGGGTCAGCCTTCATAAAATTTTCTACATATTTCCTCATTAATGTAAAGTGTGTATCTTAAAAGATCCCATTTCACCCGGGTGTTGGGTGTTTGGGGGTTTAACGTCCTTTTCCACCACATAGGGAGACAACAAAATGTGTTGCTACACGCCACTTACTACACCACGACACCCCACTTACTACACCACGACACCCCACTTACTACACCACGACACCCCACTTACTACACTACGACACCCCACTTACTACACCACGACACCCCACTTACTACACCACGACACCCCACTTACTACACCACGACACCCCACTTACTACACCACGACACCCCACTTACTACACCACGACACCCCACTTACTACACCACTACACCCCACTTGCTACACCGATACTCTGTTAACCCACTTGCTACACAATACTCTGCTACACAGCACTGACTTGCTACCCCAGTACGCATCTTGTACGGCAAATAAAAGCGAGACTTGCTCGAAATACACTTGATTTGAAAAAAGAGAGCTTTGACCTGTGTTGTTCATGTGTATAATTATGGCCGACCGTCACTACATGCCATTCTTCACAGTATGCGTTGTGAACACTGAATTAGACTAGAGGGAGTAAATGAACAAAGAAGGGAAAATGAACAAAAATATTCACGCGCCCACCAATGCTGAATTTGTGAGTATTTCGAGTCCATTGAACACAGTGATCACAGGTGAAACCTTACAGCCGCTGTCCGCAGGCGGACCATAACATTTTCCTGTCGTCCGATTACACGTACTGGCAAGTAATTAAAATCCGTACCATCGTACACTGACTACCTCTGAATAAATCAGTCTTGCCGAGACCTTGTAACTTTGAAACTGCTTCACCTCAGCTGCTGGCGATATACAAGACGTTAACACGGACTAAAAACACACACCACTCCTTACTGGTTCAATGTCCAGATTTCCCACCAAACAATCCCCAACCCCTCTCTCGGGACCGTGCCACACACACCATGACATTACACCAACGGAAACCATGACAAAACGTGACAGACGGTTGTCGCCTCGTTGCACTTGATCTGTTGCGTCAGACTCAAACGCTATACGGCTGATTGGCGCCGGCCCATACTGCGGAACCTTCCTAGATGGTGACGGGTTTGGCCTAATCCGGATGTTGCTTACGTAACACACGCCAAACGATTTCCGTCGGGTGTTCTTCTTATCAAGTACCGAAATGGACCGCCACACCCAGCCGTAGTGTCACCATCCCATAAACCCGGCCACGCCCCTCCTCCTGCCAACACCTCCACCCCCCGCCCACGGCCAAAAACTGAGAGGATAACGCTGCGATTGGCGCCCGATGGCTGACTCGGAAACAGCAATACCGCAGGTTATACGTATTTGAAACAAACTGAGTTGTAGGGTCACTCGTGTTTGTGTCATAGTGCAGAAAGGACGAAAAAGTAGTCTACCAACAATCACGGCTGACGGATGACTCGGAAACAGCAAGTACTTGAAACGAACTTAGTTGTTCGGTCACTCTTCTTTTTGTCAGAGTGCAGAAAGGACGAACGAGTACCAACAATCATGGCTGAGGGCGATGGTGGTGGTAATAATTATGGAGAACTGGAACGTCCGGGTGCCGGAAAAATGCAAACCCCGACGACGTGAGTATGAGGCACAGTCAAGGAAGTTGGCCAAGTGTATGTCGTGGTTTAACGACAACGGGTACCCGGCTGCGGCTGTTGTCACGCATATTGGTTTGAGAGGTTGCGTAGGCTTTGGCTCGGACGTCTTCAAGAACTTTCTTACAGAAAACCTCACAGGAAATGAGCAATGGATCAACGCAATCGGGGTGAACGGTGCAGCGAGTTCCGTTACATTTGTGGACTATACCGCCCCTATTAGCGCGAGCCAGCCGGGGAGCGAAACACAAGCTGAGATCAATGTGCAACAAGTTCCTCGTCCAGTTCTGGGCCGTACGCAGACATCATGTTTGAAGAAAGAGGAAAAACGTACGCGACTCCGCCAGAACTGCAGCAGCTTCGTCGCACGGTCACAAGGACTTCTTTCCAGTAAGTACATTGTGATTGTCATTTTCATATTCTATTTATTTGTAGTTTTCTTTGTTTTATTTATTTATTTTTGTTGTTGTTGTTTTTGTTTTTCGGGGGTGGGGTGGGGGATTCGACAAGCGAATACAAAACGCAGCAGAACAAGTGACGGATTAAAAAAAAACATAAGCTTAGAAGAAAACTATAAGTGGTAGAGTAATTAATCACATTTGTGACATATCTGCCATTTAGTAGATTTACTAATTTACTACTCGAAATTGTGTGTATGTGTGTGTTTATTTTATGTTTATTTTGTGTTTTGTTGTTGTTCAAGTTTCTGCGAGAAGCACCGGTCAAAAGAGTTCCAAATTTGCGATTTAATAAGTACAATCCAAGGTATTCTAGTCCACGTTTCACCAGCCCTCTAGCGACATTTCACCAGCCCTCTAGATCTTCCAGATTTCATGTGAAAAATAATTCAATCGGGGAAGCCACAAAGCCAACAGGGAAATCACAAGACATAAACAAGCTTCCTCAGACGATCGCAGTGCTAGAGGCTGACGTCAAAATATTTAGTTCACGGAATTGACGTCATCTCTCTCTCTCGCTCTCTCTCTCTCTCTCTGTATGATGACCTGCCTGAGGCTGACGTGAAATGTTTAGTTCACAAAACTGACCTCTCTCTCTTACCTGGTGGAAAAGGACGTTAAACTCCTAAACACCAACCCACCCACGCTCTCTGTCTGTCTGTCTGTCTCTCTCTCTCTCCCCCCCCCCCCCCACCCGGCCCCACCCCTAGTCACGTGGCTAATCGGTCGAGGTCGTAGAGAATATAGTGTCATTGGTAGAACCTGGAGAGGGGAGAAACGGCGGGGAGAGGGGGGGGGGGGGTGGAGTGAATCACCAAATTTTTTCTCAAAATTACACTATGCAGGTAAATCGGCACAATTTTGCATGTTAGCTGATGGAAAATATTGTAAGAAATTTATTCAAATTAATTACAGAATCCATCAACTACAAAGTGCCTCCTCCACTGTGGTGGCCTCAAGGTGTTCCATGGGGACGACCGAAAGGAGAGATCTGGAGGGACATGTCAATCAGAAACCTCAGATTGTTCACGATGCAGCGGTAGCTGCTTTCGCAGGGAATGATAACCTGGTGAGTAATTTCCTCAATGTGAGTGTTACGTTTCTTGCATGGAATTTCGCGTGTTTGCTTATTGAATGGTCGAAATATGCCGGTAATTCTGAGAGAGAAAAAAAGTTATCGAAACGATTTTCTGCCAAACTGCTGACCACCAAGCCGTCCATGTATTATCCGCTGACGGAATTCATGCCGACAGATCGAACTGGTGACAGAAAACCGCAGCTCCACCGGAGCTTGTAGGGGCCGCCGGCCTATCAATAAAGTGTCTTGAGTCTTGAGTCTCTCTCTCTCTCTGAACGCGGGAAAGTTTGAAAATTGGTCACAAGACCAAAGCTTCCACCGTTTTCAAATAAAGTTATTTCAATTCTCTCTCTCTCTCTCTCTCTCTCTCACACACACACACACACACACACACACACACACACACACACACACACACATACACACAGAGGAAGGGCAGCATTTGAGGCACATTAATGAGTACTTATCACAACACACATTGGCTGTCTAATGGCTGGTCGTACGAACTAAGCACCCAGTCAGCACGTGAGCTAGACCGGAGAACGCATTGTGCTTGGCGTCGAATGATTATTTCTCACAGCGCGTACCTGCTGTCAAGGGTGCATTGTGGCTGGTGTAATGCAAATGACTATTTGTCACAGTGTTTCCTGGCTGTCTATTCACACCGGTGACGCGGCTATCCCAATTCTGACCGGCTTGCGGCGTTGAGCGGTAGCGTTGCTTGGCCGCACGCGACTTCTCTCAGAAAATCATCTGCGCTGTACACGTGAAAGCTTGTCTCGACCTGAGGTTGGCCTGTCTTGTCGCAAAAGGTCTCTGTTCAACTCGTAAGTGGTTTTTGTGGTGCTACTTGCGCGTACACTCACGTTGGAAACAATTTAGTCTCGTTTTCTGTAGAAAATTCACTTTCATTCGCGATAATATAAAATTACAGAAAGGAAAGTCAAGTTTATGAAAACGTCCTAGTTTTATAATATGTCTTGCGGCCATACCTAGAAAATTATTGCAATTTGTGGCTTACATCGCGCGCAGTTCGAGAAAGAAAATTGGTAGTGAACATTTTGTGGTTATGAACCGGCACTCGCCCCGGCTAAGAACCAACCTCTATTTGGTTTGTGCGTGGCTAAGAACCGACCAGCTTCTCCTTTCTTTTCTCCTATGCGAATATTATGATTAAGGGGGTTTTAGGTGTCCCATTTCAGATGAAACTGTCAGGGAACGTAGTGGATAATAACCTACCAGTGTTATTTTCAAAAAATATTTCCCTACCCTTCCAATTTCAACCCCCTCCCCCCCCCCCCTCCTCCTTTTTTCCACAACCATATCTCCTCGCTTCACAATTAAGATAAAAGAAACAAAGACAACCATATTTACTGAACTACTTATTTTCTTTCCACAGAAATGACCACACCACAGACATCATCCTCATCTATCAATATCAATTATCCATCTTCACTCTTCTCATCATCATCACCTGAAAATATTTCAACCTACACAACACCGGAACACACCCCAGCTTACACCGCAACACACACCACAGCTCACACTACAGACACAAACACAGAACACTCAACAAACACCATAACACACACCATGACACACACCACAGATACAAACACAGAACACGCAACACAAACCACGACACAATACACAATCACTTCAGAGGAATTGGAAATCATTAACAGAGAATTCGACAAACCCATGGACACATACACAAGAGACACTGACACAGCACTGCAACACTTCTACATTGCACACCAACTAAACCAACTCATCACTGACATCCACTCACACAACACCACCACCAACAACATACTTCCAGCGACACTCACATAATTATGCACCACATCTCACACTACCAGGCGCAACACACTTCTTTATGCAAAACTTACTTACAGACATCAACCTTAGAATCAAAAGTGCACTCATACACCGCATAATGGACCTTCAATCATACCACAACAATCAAGTCTACTCCCTACTGAACACAACAACACTTACAGACAACATAATGGACAGATTGAAACACATGATCACACGTACAGGAACAGACACCACATATGATAATACTTGACGCATGCACTAATAACACACCTCTACCACCACGCTTACGCATGCCCACACCTACACAAACACCTGCATCCACACCTAAACCTGTGCACACACAAACCACATCTACATCTGCACCACCCCCATCCACACTTACACTACCCTCACACTTATCCACATCTGCCCCACTCTCAACCAAACCACCACCCTCATCCACACACACACCTGAACCACCCTCATCTGGACCCCTACCTGAAGCACCCTCATCAAGCAAACCTGAACGTACATCAACATCTTCCACATCCGCATCTAAACCACCCTCATCTACATAATTATACGCACACACCATTCACATCCACATCTGCACCCACATCATCCTCATCACACCCCAAATACCCTGCACTGAAACCACGACACCCATACACAACATCCACATACGCCACACCAGACAGAACACACAGACCACTCTTACCTTCACCACACTGCAGAAAAAAACGTTACTTCCAAACCCAGCCACACACCCACACAGATGCCCACGCACACCACTTCTACAGACACCTAACAAACCAGCACACACTCACACTGATAAACACTAACCAACACACACGCGCACTGATACACACCACAAATCATACATTTGAAGCCATAACTCCAAATCATCTTTCATACTCATTTCCATTCTCATCTCCATCTTCACACGAAATAAAAAAAAAAAAAAAAAAAAAATTCATCGCACCACTGTAAGTGTTCCTCCTCTCACTTTTTGGATGGTTTGTTGGTTATAATACTTTTATTATTCCTTTCCATTAAAAAAATCTCTGGATGGGGTTACTGGGTAAAGTCGATGTCTTCTTTCCATAAACAAAACAAATCCAAACCTAATAATTATATGAATACATGTTTTCCACAGTTTCCCTGGCATTCACATGAGAAACAGTCACCTAACTACATGGGATCATAGATTAAGACTTCCAGGTCTATTCACTGGCGCTAGTGATGTATAGCTCAGATAGTACGGAATGACCTTGAAGTTGTCTAACTAAATGCTGCGTTGGTATTTCCTGTTGTGACCGTGTCAGTATGCAAACGTGTAACTGTTAAAAATACCGCAGACACCTTCGTTGTTCGCAACTTTTCTTCAGCCAGAAATGTGGACTATTGGCCGGTTCATATCCAAGGAGGCAGCAGGTTCATAGCCAGCATCAAACCAGACGGTTGGCCGGTTCTTAGCCGAGGATTTCGCACTGCTCTGATATTTTTTTAAATTGCGAAAACACTAAAGCATTCTACGTCACAAAATTTGGGATGCAAGTCACAAAGATATCACGGATACGTGTCTGTTTTGAAACTACTGGAATTAACGTGGTATTTTTTGTCAGCTTCGTGTTAAACTGCAAAATAGCTCTCGAGTCTCATTGCAGTCGAACAAATATGACTCGTGTCCTTACATGAATAAAATTTTCGATATAAAATCGCTTTGGTTAGTTAGTTAGTTAGTTATTTAGGGCTTAACGCCGCGCAAGCAACAAAGGCTAATTCGCGGCTCATGAAAGTCCCTTCCTGCCAGGTCCTACAAAACATAAAAATTCCCACTTTAAAACAAGATGTAAATAAATATGAAAAATCTATCGGGTCTTTAAAAAAAAAAAAAAAAAAAAAAAAAAAGAATGGGTGGTCAGTGAAAGACTGAATGTTTGAAGTCTATAATTTATAGAACAGGTTGACCTCTTTCAGGAAACTGAAGATGCTGTCGGGAGGGACATCCCTGAACAGCACCTTCAGTGAATCTGCACAATAATGTTTGGCACGGATCTCAGTGAGATCCGTACATGAAATTAGGAAGTGCTCAACAGTGAAAGACTCGTGGCATGGGACACACCAAGGGGGATCCTCCCCCTTCAACAGATGGGAATGGGTGATGTAGGTATGCCCAATCGCTTTGGGTGGGAAGATGAAAGTCTTACTGATATGTGCATATAACAATATGATCAAATTCATTTCAGTTCTTAGCTTTCCTGGCAGCATTCTTGCACATCACCGCATGTGTGTCGCGCTTTTCCGGCCCAAAACAGTCACTGCGATCGACAGCCGGTTGGATTTGCGGCTTAGCCGCGTCACCGGTGTGCTATTGGCCGGCCTAGTCTCACGAAGAAAGCGCCGAGTCGCAGCGAGAGTAGCGTGATGTAGAAAACCACAGTGTATTGTATTTGGTGTGATTGCGTTTCAATATTTATCTTCGGCCATATGCTCTGCTGACCATGAACATTGTCTCTGTCTGCTGTGTATTGTCTGTCTGAATACGCCAAGGATCTATTGTTCTTGTTGTTTGATACACTTATCCCTCTGTTGACACAGGACGTTTCTACGATGGATGGTCCGCAAAGCCATGGGAAAAGAGCCAGGAAAGCGAAAGTAGCATACACACCAAGTCACCATTAACTGCGGTGGCCTTCCGGTGTGTGTGTGTGTGTGTGTGTGTGTGTGTGTGTGTGTGTGTGTGTGTTACAAGTTGTGCTTTCTGTTCTGAAAAATGTCGAACTGAAGACAATAAAACGACACGTTAACCCGCGTTATCAGTGTTTGTATGCGTGCGTGTTTGCGCTAGCGTGTGTGTCTGTGTGCGATTGAAACTCAGTGAACAAAATTGTTGGGGAAGGTCATCTACTGCTTCTTAAGGAGCAACGTAAAAATTATGTTTTTGAACCACAGCTTCAGTTTGGTGACGTCACTGGGTGATAGAAGATAAATTGGACACTCATTAACTCCTTTGTTACTTGGCTCTCTTCCTGTACACCTATGTGACCGTGATCAAAGAAGTGACAAGAAAGGCTATGCCATTCAACTCACGTCGGTACTGCGACGTGCACGGCACATGGGTCGGGCCACGTGAGAAGACAACGCGTGCTAGTCCCGCTTCACTGACGGGTCTAAGACACAGGGGCGACGCTGAATGAGTGAATGAAATATATACGTTTTAAGTCCCTTCCTCCTGTGGGAGATCTTGGGACAATTTTATCAGATTTTCTAAATGGGCATTACACCCATTTTTATTTTAAATTTTTTTTGTTATAGTTGTATATTTATAAGACTTTAAGTAATTCTTTTGGTTTTCAAGTCTTCTTGAGAGTCCCGAAACGTCCCTGTCTCTACAGGTCTTTCTTTTTATTCTCTATTTTTTTTTTTTTTTTAAAAAGGGTAAAACTTCAGGACCTTGTCAGGAAATAATTAGAGAAAAAAGGGGCCACAGGAGCGACGCTCTTCCGCTTGAGCCAGTTAAAAAGGACGGCATTAACGTAGTGTGGGTGCCAATCGTCCAGACTGGTATTCAAATACGGTTAGAAGGAGAGTGGGGCTAATTGAATTCTTTCGCTGGGAACTGGCAGAAATCGTCGCGCGAGCTGAGGGCATTTCTTTATTTCTGTAATGCTTGATCGGTTTCTCTCGATCGGTGTAGTAAGTGGGGTGTAGTGGTGTAGCAAGTGGGGTGTAGTGGTGTAGTAAGTGGGGTGTAGTGGTGTAGTAAGTGGGGTGTAGTGGTGTAGTAAGTGGGGTGTAGTGGTGTAGCAAGTGGGGTGTAGTGGTGTAGTAAGTGGGGTGTAGTGGTGTAGTAAGTGGGGTGTCGTGGTGTAGTAAGTGGGGTGTCGTGGTGTAGCAAGTGGGGTGTCGTGGTGTAGTAAGTGGGGTGTCGTGGTGTAGTAAGTGGGGTGTCGTGGTGTAGTAAGTGGGGTGTCGTGGTGTAGTAAGTGGCGTGTAGCAACACATTTTTATATATGACATAGGGTGATATCAAAGACGGGGCAACGATGAAAAAGCCAGCACAATATTTGGCCCCAGCCGGGATCGAACTCACGCCCCGAGCATTAGAAGTCCAACGCTCTACCATTCGACCACCCCGGCTCCCCATTTCACCCGGGAGGGGTAACAGAATGGAAGTATAAGTATACAGGAAAAGATACTAAGAGGCACTGTACCAACAGCAGTGCACTTTCCCAAGGGAGAGGGGAGCAACCAAAATTTTCCTTGCCACAGTGAAGGGACAGAAGGGTACCAGTAGCAATATAGTTTAGAACTATGTATGATGAAGGTTAACTTGTTGCTTGATTGTTTTAGGAGGCCTTTTACATCCGCCACAGTATCTGGTTCCTGTACCTGCTGGTAGTGCTGGCCATTAACATGTCTCTGGTCATGGCTCTCCAGTTGTCTTCGCAACACGTAAACCTTCTTCAGGTATGTACACTGTCTGCATATGTAAGCCGCAGACCTGAGAGGAATTTGTTTGAAGATACGGTAAAACAGTTCATTTTAACTGAACCATTTGTTTTTAAAAATATTTTTTTAAAAACACTTCGTATTTAGAAGTGCATCTTTGACACAACTTATAGCCAACCAGAGATGATCACTGTATCTCATAAGATATTTAAAAGAAAGCGTTTTTAAAAAAATCCTTTTTCCTGGGGAATAGTGCTCAGCTGCTTTCACTTTCAGTAAAATAATACCCTTCAACAGAAACATACATATGCACACACACACACACACACACACACACACACACACACACACACACACACACACACACACACACACATATGCACGCATATACACTCACTTTTTTAATGTGATCCACCACCAATGGCAAAGTCCAGACAAACAGCAGTACATGTATGTACATATACACTAGCTTACACTGCATAGATTGTGAACGCTGCTGATTTTATCAGTTACTTGTAGTTTGAATGAAACAAAAGATGTGTTCTTGTTTGCAGGACAGGACAACATTAGACAACTTGCAAGGTGCACCAGATCAAGTTGGGTATGTATCACACTTCCAGTGCCACTTTGCCGGTCAAAATCAGTCCAGTGTACAATCATAATTTAAGCGCCAAGACATGGGTTTGTAATAACCCTCAGTCAGCACTTACTGTCCATGCTGTCCTTTGTTTCCAAGAGGGCTTCTGTCAGTGTGTTTTAGCAGACATCAGATTCTTTTGTGTTTTTGCAGAAATCCATGGTTTCAGAGGCCACCAGGGTAATTCTTGAGATCAGTGTAAATCCCAGGAAAACTCTGTGTGTGTGTGTGGGGGGGGGGGGGGGGATTTTGCTGTATCCTGGTGCCAGTTTCTAACACTTGAAAACCAAAATTTGCTCAACATTGGCCTACTGCAGCTCCTTGACCCCAGCCCTACTTTTTCCACCTTTTTCAGCATTCTGTGTCTGTTTAGGGCAGGGTTTTTTTTTTAGTATGCTGGGTTGTCTCATGAGCTTGACCTGTCTCAAAAATCCATACTCTGAACCGCCTTGTGCAGGTTGAGCGTTCTAGAAAATGTTTCTTGTTCCACATAAATGCTACGACCCTGTTGTGCAAACAAACAGTGACACAATTTCACAGACGTACCAGTTCCCAAAATTCCTCTGTTGTGATAGTGTAGGTATTCAAGCTTCCTTTCTTTTTTTTGAGGGAGCAGAAGTGACCCCAGAAGTGTCCTTCATGACAAGAGTTGTTGCCCCTGGCCCTTGCTCAGAAGACATGATTCATGTGCGCTCTTTTATTGCAGGTGCCTATAATTCTCACACATATTTACAAACACATTAATTTGTTCTTCATCTGCACAGTGGAAAATAGTACACGTACAGGCTTTTTATACATTGCCTCCACCAGATTATAAAGATGAGCTGATGTAGCAGGCTGATTTTAGAGCTTCATTCAGTAGTCTGTAAGTCAGTCAGGGTGTCGCTGTATTTTGATGTGCATGTTCAGCTTTCGCTAGTGGCTACAGGTATGAAGCACAGTCTAGCATTTCCGCTCTGTATAGTATGATGCTCTTATGCCAGGGGTGGCAGAGTTCCGATTCAGATCGGATTTCCGATTTCAAATTTCACCTAAATCCAGATTTCCGATTTGGCAGAAAATCGTACATGTTTTTGGGGGGAATTCCGATTTGCAGGGTGGCAGATTTCCGATTCAGATCGGATTTCCGATTTCAAATTTCACATAAACCCAGATTTCCGATTTGGCAGAAAATCGTACGTTTTGGGGTGTTGTTTTTTTTTTTTGGGGGGGGGGGGGGGGGGGGGGGATTCCGATTTGTCGTTAGGTGGAACTTTGGCGGAGTACAAGTTGCAATGGCCTTCTCTTGAACTAGAAACACCGCAAAATCGTGAAAAAGAAAGAGGTGGCGCGTGCAGGCGGCTACGTAGTTTGCGGTAGGTAGATTTGCTTGTCGCGTGCTGTTTCAAAACCTGGTTCCCCCCCGCTTGTCAATTTTTTCTGGCTTTCCTTGCATTCCAAGTTGTGGCTTTTCAGATTTGGCAAAACATCTTGAAGTGGTTTCAGATTTGTAGGCCCCGTGTTGCTAGCACCCTTGTTATGCACACTCTAGGTACCAGGTTTTTCCCTGAACAGTTATACCCCACAAGACAGACAGGCATGTGTGTGTGTGTGCATGTCTGTGTGTGTGTGTGTGCGTGTCTGTGTGTGTGTGTGCATGCCGGCGTGCCCACGCCGGCTCCTTCCAAACACTGATCACCCACATACAGACCACTGCAGGGAACTGTAATAGAAAAGTTTGATTGAACTGTCAGTTCTATGGTCACAAGCTTTGAGTTCTCAGCTAGGAGCCCAAAATGTGTCCTGTCTGTTCCTCTCTGCTCCGTCTTCTGACATCACCTTCACTGACCTGGCGGACAAGGACGTTAACACAAAAGACAAGTTAAAACACCACCACCACCACCCTAGTACATCCACCCACCTCTCCTGCCTTAGTATTGCACAGGTCAATATCCACCTTCAGAGTGTACTGAGTTAGAATACAGACTGTGACTACCCAGTCATTGACCTTTAGGTTACCGGTATCCACCCCACCCGTGCCCACCTGCTGTTTAGTTTTGATTTCCGCTGCATGTTAACAGCAGTGCGGTGCCAATCAGTCCCCACCCCTTCTCTCTCTCTCACACACACACACACACACACACACACACACACACACACACACACACTGACACACATACACACACACACACACACACACACACACACACACACTGACACACATACACACACACTCTCTCTCTCTCTCTCCCCACCTCGCCCAACAATCGCAGAAAAGATGTGCTTTTTCCTTGGTTCTCCGTACACAATACACACCACTATGAGTATGGGCAGAAATTTAGAGCCGGCTCTGGCCCTCTAGCATCACAAACGAGTACATGTACCCCTCCCCCACCCCCGCTCTCCCCCTCTGTCCCCGGCAACCACCCACCAACCCTGGCCACCTCCTCACCGCCCTTACGTTTTGCCTCTCGCTGCAGTCGTGTGTGTACTCTTAGTGCTAAAGTGTTACATAGTCCTTCCCGCGGGTGCCGCTAATGAGGATTACGTAGCTTCCAAATAAACCAAGGCCGCCTGTGTCTCTGTGGAAACGTAACCGACGGGTGGCTGTGCTGTGCACGCAGAAATGTGTTTCCACTGTGAACTCCCACTCTGACTCTGGCGTAAAAATGTAGCGGATACTTTTTGGTATTAAGCTCTGATACTGGCAGGTTATTTTCCATAAGAGGGGAGGGGGGTGTGTGTGCGTGCGTGTGTGCGTGCGTGCGTGCGTGCGTGTGGTTCATTCAATAAGTTCTTTGCTCTGAAATAGGAAAAGGATTTGAAGAGGGCAGTATTTTCTTTTTTGAAAGAGGGGGGGAGGAGGGGGGGGGGGGGGTCTGAGACAAAAGTGTAATCATAACTCAACTTTATTTTCCTGCGTAACCCTCATCTGCGCCTCAGACATAACACACGCTAAGGAAGCGTACAAGCGCACCTACAGCCGAGTGTCTGGAGTTTCTCAGCGTCTGCGAGGGTTAAAAAAAAAAACAAAAAAAAAACACACACACACACACACATACAGAAGAGCAAGCAAGGTAGGAAGTATGACCCTGTTTCCAATTAGTGGGTGTTTGGTGGAGATGGGAAGCGCCGGTAAGAGAGTGGGTGACCTCCGGGCCAGACTGGACTTACCCGTGTGTCTGGGGGGTACTCTTACTAGTCACCTGGCGTGTTTGCAGGTGAAATATTAGCAGGTAGTACATGTACGAAAAATGGCCCAGTCCGGGTGAAAACGTGTCTTAAGGGTCTGCCTGAAAGTCCATCACACTTATAAGCATCAACCACAATCTTCTGCCTCCCCTTAATCCCCCCTCCCTCCCCGAAGAATATGTTTTGGAACATGAGATGGCTACATGGTTAGATGCAATTTTGTTGAAAACGGCCGCAGTTCATGTACATTACAGCGCTTTGTGAAGCTGCCACTGACCTCGGGATAATTTGGTCATGCCATTATTGACTGACTTGGTAGAAAAGGACGCGCTTCCGGTGTGTCTCACTCAGACGGACGGATTCAGCAATTAACACACTTTTCTGGTCTTGTCATTAGCTCTCGCCCCCACGCCCCCCCCCCCCCCCCCAAAAAAAAAAAAGTCTGTTTCCGCTTTCCCCTCCGACAATGCTCTAAGGTGCCCACAGAGTGAACTTGAGAAAAACTATCAATCAGTGAAAGAGACATCACTGATGTGTAGGTGCTTTCCCCTGGCTCCTGTTTGTCTCTGTTGGACAACTAGAGCAGTATTTGATTCTATATAGAAAAGGACCGTAAGGGGAAACGATTTTTGGTTGGTTAGTTAAGTTACTGCCTGACTTTTTTCTCTATATCCCCCCCACCCCTTTTTTTTGGGGGGGGGGGGGGAGGGGGTTGGGGGGTGGCTTATTCATTTGTGACGTACCCTTCATGTTTTGGTTATGATCAAAGGAGATGTGGCGTCGGGGAGGAGAAAGAGATATCGAATGACAGGCGGGGCCTAACCAGACAACACACACGTGTTCTTCCTAATCGTCATAAGCATGCCGGTTCGATCAGGCAGAAACGAGAGAGGGAAAAAATATCGTCAGTGGTACATGAATGTTCTTTTGGGTGGAAGAAAACGAAGTGCGTTGGTCGTGGCGCTAATGCGTTTTGCCGATAATTACAGAAGATGTATTTTTGGTATTGGCAGGGTTTTTTTTTTTTTGTGGCTTTCATTATGTAGGTAACCACTGAATGTCTTGTACGTGTTAGAAGAGCTTGCATACTTGTCAGGCGTTGTTCTGGAATCTCTGTTGGAATCTCAGTGTGACGGGACTCGCTTTTGTGACCTGCGTTTGTGTGTGTGTGTGTGTGTGTGTGTGTGTGTGTGTGTGTGTGTGTGTGTGTGTGTGTGTGTGTGTGTGAATCAAACCCCAAAATTGACTTGAAAACGCGGAGTATGGCCTCAAGAAGACTAAACCCAGGTCTGAGGAACCTGCAGTCGCTGCAACTAACTCTTGTTCGAATGATGTGGCATCTGCTCGCACAATCCCGCATCCCGAGCCGACAGGCCATAAAAGATAAGTTGGGGAAAAAAAGGTATACATCCCACGTTATCGGCTCCCTTCTAGTAGGACATTGCCGTCACACTTTGTTTAGAGAGACATTGTTGGTGGAGACTGAAAGCTGCATGCTGCATTGCTGGCCCAGTTTTGCCTCTTCTCCTCGAATGAAAGCAGAAGACAGAGCCATACATGATTTAAAAAAAAAAACAAAAAAAAACTTAAACCCCTCAGATTTATTGAGGTACGGTCTGATAGAAATGCTGGATAAAACTGATATTATATTCTCAACTGTTCGCCGGTGTAGACAGCACAGAGACTGCAGGTGCACACAGTCTGAGTGTTCCCGACAAACTCGGTGTGGTGGCTGGAATCGCTTCCATGAAAAAGCGCGATAGTCAAAAAGAAAACAAACAAAAACGGTGACATTTCTAGGGTCTGATGCCTGAAAAGAGACTAGACTAGTCAGAGACTTTAGCTCTAGTCTCAGACTTACAGACACGTGCATTTGCCATGCATTTTCGGAGACTTTTTCCTAGTCTCCGTCCACCTGATCTGTAAGTCTCAGCTTAGTCAAGCTGGTCTCCAACTTACCTCCCAGTGTCTCCCCATGCATCAGACCCCTGGATCTGTAATTGTAACTGTGACGTTCTGTGACGAGGAGCAACGCCTTGATTGTCCGTTCAGTGTTGTGGCGAGCAGTGTGTGGTTCTGCGACTGTCCAGTCGATGGCCTTCACAAACACGGCGACGACTCGAACGTGCAAGATTGACAGTCGACAGGAGCACAGTGTGTAGCCGTGAACTGCTTCAGAGTATATTCGGAACTGTTTCTGTTGTTGCTGCTGTTTTGCTTTGTTCGACTTCTTCAGTTTTGTGTAATTGTTGTTGGTTTGTAGCTGGTTTTGCTTGTTGTTGTTTTGTTGTTGTTGTTTTTTTTGGTTTGTTTTTTGTTGTTGTTGTTTTGTTTTTTGTTTTTTTTTGGGGGGGTCGTATTTGGTGGGTTTTTTTTAAAATTTGTTGTTTGGGGGTATATTTTGTTTTGGGTTTTTTGTTTGGTTGGTTTTGGGTTTTTTGTGGGGGGGGGGGGGTTCAGTTTTTTGTTTTGGGTTTGTTTTGGATTTTTGCTTTTTGTTGTTTTTTGTTGTTTTTTGTTTGTTTGGTTTTGTTGTTGTTTTGGCTGTTTTGTTATGTTTGGTTTTTTGTTTTTGTTCGGGTTTTTGTTTGTTGTTTGTTTGTTTTTTTTTTGTGTGTTTTTTTGTTTGTTTTTTGTTTGTTTGTTTGGTTGGTTTTTTTTTTTTTTTGGGGGGGGGGGGGGTACTTTGGGGGTTGCGCATCGTAAGACAAGCCGCTTTAAAGGGAGACTTACGTGGTGTTATGATTGAACGGGGCAGGTGGACACTGTAAGAGTCTACAAGAACTTCATGCTCCGTGGTGTATTGGACGATGCAAGCGGTGTTTATGGCCACTGTATGACCGAATCGTTCACGCACTGATAAGATACCAGCCTCATTTGGCCAACACTGTGCTGAGAGTACCGCTACGCTTAATCGCTCGTTTCGCTAGATAAGTGCACGGATAGGGGTCCGGGGAAAAAAAAAAAAAACAAAAAAAAACGACCGCTCTTGTCGACTGAAGAACCGCGGGTACTCCTGAATATGACGTGATTTAGATAGAAAAGCTTTCGATGCTTCGGGATAAGGTACCCGAGGGTTGTTAGCAATGATGGTAATCACTGGTCTGATGTCCTGAGCT
>JACVVK020000002.1:932500-965000 GCA_018292915.2 Batillaria attramentaria
CCGTCCTGTGCTGGCTGTGGCCCTGTCGTCGCCGCTCGCCGCTGTTCCAATACGGGCATAAGTCTCCTGTCTAGCACCTGATGCTAGTTCATCCTCTGACCCACCGAGTAAAGGAACATCCTATCGAGACTGCCAAGAGAACAATAAAACGTGTAGATACATGTTGTACCAAGTATGACCAAAGGCTCAGTTTGCAACCAAGCATCATGCTGTATACATATGCGGCATCAGCAGTTTGTGTTTATTGCTCGGTTTCGGGTATGACATCGTTTGACAAAAACTGGGAAGACAAATTCACATGTCAACAATAGAAATATTTACTCTGTGAGTGTGAGTATGTGTGCGTGGGGTGTGGGGGGAGAGAGAGAGACACGCGCGCGCGCACGCACACACACAAATGTCAAAATAGAAATATTTTGTGTGTGAGAGAGAGAGCGCGCACATCTTAAGATTTATATGTTTCCCTTTTTTTTATATTTTTGTATCATTTTTCAACCCAGAGGCATTAGGTGATACACAGTTCTTCAACTACCGGATATCCTCTATTTTCTAAAACAGATGATTGTGTATTTAATTATTTGCTATTTCTGGAAGCCGTTACTGCATTGTCTACCTAGATCTGAGATTTTTAGTTGTATGTATATATATATATATTTCATATCATGTAAGTTATTCTTGATCTTAGTATGCCTCTTTCCTTCATGACTGAAAATAAGTAATGTTGTTTATATCTTCTGTACTGTATTCGTCGGTTATTCATTGGACGAAGTCTTATTCTATTTTTAAGTGTGAGATCAGTGAGCCTCGCGCTGCGAACCGGTCTGGTCGAAATATAGACGGGAAGACCATTTCTGTTATTGTGTCCTCTCTGTGCATACTGCCCGGGACGCACTTGGCTTCCAGCCATGCTTCACTTATCACCACCAGTCATTGCCAGTATAATTATTCTAGTGACAGATGGAAAACCATTTCTGATAATGTCTCCTCTCTGTACATACTGCCCAGAACGCACTTCATTGGCTTCATTGTTATTAAGGCATTCGTAAGTTATCGTCACCGATCATTTCCAGTGTGATTATTCTATTTGATAAATCTTTATATCATCAGTTTTATCTGTAGTTCATTAGTACTTCCGTTTTCTTCAGAACTGTGCAATTATACATTGTTATATTATTAGTTTAATCTGTAGTTCACTAATGCTTCCGTTCTGCCTCAGAATTGTGTAATTATGTCTGCAACATCTGCACTGGACGGATGGCGAACGAAAATCAGCAATAATAGATCGATAGAGTAATACGGGAAATGAATGTTGTTTGCTTTTTTCGGGTGTTTTATAATACTCTACCCGGTCCAGGTCGACCACTTAAAGTCTCAATAAGCGAGACAGGTGTACATCAGCATGTGGAGAACTTTTCATCGAATGTGTTTAATCTGTGCATCAGAATCAGTCACGTGGGTCACAATATAACGTCTGACACCATTGTGGCGACTCTTGCCGGCGTATATGTTGTTCTGAAACGAACATAGAGACCTTAACTCTTAAAGCCCGACCACCCCCTGCCCACTATATTATGGTTAAAAAGAACAAGCCGCTACACACCAGAAGAAGCCACTGCAAGCCACTGTGTGGGCCTTCCCGACTAGGCCCGTGACCGGTGCAGATTGCATAATAGTAGCTTGAAGTGGCTTCTAGTGATCTGAGGATTTCAAGTCAGTTTTTTCTAAGTTTGCATGGGCTGTTAGTTAAGAGTTATGGATGGGGAAAACGCTTGCCAAAGAAGAAGCGCTAGGAAAGAGTAAACTGAAACGATCATTACAGCGGTGTGTAGGTCAGCCTGATTTTGATGAGCTGGCCACAACTTTATAAAATGCGTGGAACCTGCCACATGTTTTGAGCATGTAGCTGGTATACATATTTGTTTAAATATTTTAATACTTATATACTTTCTTAATACTTTTATTCAAGGGTAGTCCCCATCCTTAAAGCCGGCCTGTAATATTTGTTCGTCATCGCACTGGTCTTGAAAACTGATTCACGTGAAATTTGTCACTTGCAATTTAAGCATATTGTACACATCTCTGTGTGAATTAAAACTGAGGTTGGTTGGTGTATACCTTCCTTTCGTTTTCTGTGGCGCGCCAGGAGTGTATGGCCTTGATTTTTCATGTCTCTTCTGGAATAAATCCACGGTTTTAGAACCCGGAAGCCCGGTTTGAAATTAGGCATAGTGCTTGGAATATTCTTGCATTTCGAAATAACATCATGTAGTCGACTCCTTGTCAGAAAGATGTTGTCCTTCACGGTTTGCAAATTGAGTGAACTGTTCGTAAAAATAAAAAAAAATAAAAAATCCAGAAAAATTCTACCGCTTTCTCTCTTCTTCTTTTTTTTTTTTTTTTTTTTTTAGGGTCTACTCGCGTTTCAAATACATGAAGCTTGAGCCCTTTTTCAAGACAGCGGTAAAATCGCTGATTGTTCGGTCATCGACAGATCGCTTTTTTTTTTTTTAGTTTGCTCACTACGTTGATCGACTGCGGGCAGTGTGTATATAAACTTGTATTTCTATGCGATTGATTTGCAGTTTTACACGTATATTACAGTGTATTTGTTTTGATATATTTTTGTATTGCACGTTCATATCAGCAGTGATGTGGCTGCCAGGCTGTACCTCTTTGTCTATGACAAATTCGCAACCATTGTTTTATTTTTATGATTGATTTTCTTGTTTCTATATGCTTTGGTCTTTTTGATTGGGTCTAGTGTTTCAGCATTTAACCAATAGTGGCTGTATAATCATTCATTTTATGAACTTTTTGTTGGTGCGTGTACACTGTTATGGTGGTTTACGGTGATGTGCCATGTAGAGATACTGATTTTGATTCCAGCATTCAACATATGCATGGGGTGCTTTTGCCCCCAGCGCACAGGCTGCACAGTTCATAAGATTTTGAAGGCTGTTTGTTCGTGTGTTTTGTTGATGGTCTGTCGTTCTTCCTTTTCAAGTTTTTTTTGTTTTTGTTTTTTCGTCTGTGTGTGTGTGTGTGTGTGAGAGAGAGAGAGAGAGAGTCAACACTTGTATAGGCCTTTTCCTCTCTGCCCCGCGTTTGGTATTCGTACGGGGTAGACATGAAAAGGGGGCCAAGGAAAAGGGCTTCACACCTCCAAACATGCTTCAACATCGCGACATCGGCATAACCCGACCAAAATTCCCTAAATGCTATATGAAACCTACTCTATGGGTCAGAGACTTGGCGGGTCATCAACACCAGCACCGCAAAGATCCAGACCTTCATCAACGGATGTCTCCGGCAGATCCTCCACCTGAGATGGTTCCACAGAGTGCCAAACACCGACCTGTGGACAAGGGCAAATCAACAGCCAATGGACGTCCAGGTCAGGCGGCGAAAGTGGCGATGGGTCGGCCACACCCTGCGGAAGGAACCCTGCAACATCACCAGGCAGGCGCTCGAGTGGAACCCGCAGGGGAAGAGGAAGAGAGGGCGCCCCAAGCAGGCCTGGAGGAGGAGCTTGCACTGTGAGCTGCGAGACTCCGGCCTGACATGGGAGGAGGCCAAGACCTGCGCCAGGGACAGAGTGAGATGGAGGAGAGCTGTTGAGGCCCTATGCTTCTCTAGGAGCCAAAAGGACTAAACTAACTAACTAACTATATGAAACCGTGCACTGTTCAGGACAGTAACAGTGATCAGAACGTCACTTCGAGAAAAATGCGACCAGTAAGTTCATCCCAGGTCGGTGTCCTTGGTGGGGAAATCTGATCTGTATTTGGAAAATAATGATTTAAAAAAAAAAAAAAAAAAAAACTGGCCGTCCAGCAACTGTACCACCCCGTATCCCAAGAGGGAAATTCGGATAGCCCATAACAGGTTCACTAAGATTGGCTTGCTCACGCGATTCGCACATACCTTAGATATTTTGCAACCCTAATTCGTGCATTATTTCTCGGTGAAATACAAAACAATATGTAAAGCAGCGTCCCTGTGTGAATTTGCAATGTATGCGGTCTTGCTAAGTTCGGTTAGTGCCCACAAATATCAGACAGAAGCTGACGACTTGAAAAGAGAAAAAAAATAATTAAAAAAAAACCAACACAAGTTTGCACTACCAAACTTTAAAAGAACGTAATTCAAGAAAATGTTGGGTCTTTCCCACTACAAGGTTGCCCCTCTGTAGAGAAGCAACCCTAATCTAGACTTACCGCCCGACATTTTAGTCTATGCTGGATTCTAAACTACTGAATTACCGAAACTGACAAGACAAACTGTGGTAAGAGAGGGACAAAAACGCAGAAATAACCACGCAGAAATGTATAAAACGGTGATAACAAACATCTAAAACATGTTTGGCCTTTTCTGAAATAAACTGATACTGATGTACCAGCCCGGCCAACCTGACCCCGCCCTAACCGGGCCTAAACTGTGACCTCCATGACTTTTAACCCTAACCTCATTCAGATTGGGTCACTAACCCTAAAACTTTGCCATATTGCTGTAGTTTGCTTTGTTTTCCGTAGTTTTCAGTTGTTTTCGGTAATCATTAATAGGACCAGTCTACTACGCTCACAAATCACTTGGGGAGGGGGGGGGGGGGCGTCAATCGCTAGCGTCCATCTGTACTTAACTTGTACGTAAAAGCATTCCCTCGGCAGTTTGCAGAAAGCAAGCCGGCTGCACTCTTCGTGATAGACCGTACTGATCATCAGATGCCGCATGAATGGCTTGCGCCAGAGCGAGTCAGTGTTGTGTCTTCCACTGCCCATGAGGAATGCGCCGCCTAGCGGTCAGCGAATGTCTGCTGGCCCGAGCGGTCGGGGTGACGGGGTCAGGTCCCAGGCGGCCGTTGCGTGTGCCTCGGTTTGACCTGTCCCGACCCCCCCCCCCCCCCCCCACACCCCTCAACCAGAGCAGCCCACGAAGCTCTAAAGGTCTTACGTCATTGCCAGGGGTTGTGGGGGACCCTCATCAAGTTACGGTGATCTACTTTGTGAATATGGAATAATGGCGATCTCATTATTGAATGGACGGTTTCAGCGGGCGTATAGTTCGTGAGACCAGCAAGTAAAACAACTTTTTCAGTTAATGTTGGGTTATGTTTAAGTGTTGACTGGTAGATTCATTTTTGGTTTTGTTGTTGTTGTTGTTCGCAAGCCCGCAGACTACAAAGGCATAAACAGTTTGCAAACATTGATTTCGAGAAGAAAGCTGCGCCGCCCCCCCCCCCCCCCGCCCTTCCGGGGAGATTGTTTTCAGAAGTTTGCATTTAAATCCTCATGAAACAATAATAATAATAATAATAATAATTCCGTCCCAGGGCCGTATATGCAAATTACCGGAGGACAGAGGGCAAAAGGGCCGCCCATAACGGCCTAGTTTAAAGCTATAATAACGATGACTATGGATAGTTTATGCGGAAATCTAGTCCCTGGGGACGGGAGCTGGGATAGCCGAAGTGGTAGAACTTTGCACTGGCAAAGCTTGGGTCGTGAGTTCAATTCCCAGCCGGCTTGGTGACTTGACGATTTTTTTTTTGATTTTTTTTTTTTTTGGTGCTGGTTTTCTCTTCGTCTTTGATTTCGTCTCACTTTGAAGAGAAGGGCACAAAATCCGGGGAAAAACAACCAAAAACAGTGTGCAGAGGTACAGAAAATAAATGTTAGCAGTGAAAGAAATTAAATTTTGCAGTTGTCTGCGAGTCTTTTATCCCGGAACAGGACTGGCAGTATATAATAGAAAAGGATGATAAAACTCGCGAAGAACCACTGAATCAACAAACACTGAACTTGCAGCAAAAGACGGAATAGCGGAAAAGAAAATCTTGCACTGAGCTCTTTTTTGTGAGTCTGACATTTACAGAACTGGTCTTGCAGCACAGGTCTGGTCCATTTTTTTTCACAATTTGTTTTGTTGTTTGTTTAGTTGGTTTTGTTTGTTTGTTTGTTTGTTTTTGCTTGTTTGTTTTTGTCTTTGGTTTTGGGGGTTTTGTGGTTGCTGTTTCTTGTTGTTTTTTGTTGTTGTGTTTTTGGTTTTGTTTGTTGTTGTTTTGGGGTTTTTGTTTTTTCGTTTTCAGTTGGGGGGGAGGAGGGTGTTTGTTTGCTAGGTTGGTTGGGTGTTGTTTGTTTTTGTTGTTGTTTGTTTTTATTGTTGTTTGTTTTTGTTGTCGTTGTTTTGTTTGTTTTGTTGTTGTTGGGGGGGGGGGGCGGGCGGGCGGAGGGGGGAGGTGGTGTATACGAAGGATTTCTTTGAGGTTTGCCATGGTGCCCCCCCCCCCCCCCCCCCCCCCGAGTCGTACCACCTTTCAAAGTTGTATTTTTCAATACCGCGCTGACAGACAGACGTCACGGTGGCTAGTGAAGGGGCCTGCCTTCAAAAGAGTGGGCTCAGAAAACAAACTTGAACACGGCTGATTGTGGGCTTTTATCGCCAAACACCAGTGGCCGCCCGTGGTCAGTGCCGTGCCGGGGAACAAAGGCCTGGTCATCCTGCATCTACAGCAGGTGGATCTGAAGCCAGTCCCTGCCCAAACTGATGCCTTTGGAGCCGCGGATTTGCAATCAGAATGAAAATCTATCCGTCCGCGCCCCGGTCGGTCAAAAAAAGCGCGGGCACGCAGTTAAATGCTATACACAAACACGGGCGGCCGGAAACTACCTGTGGCTCCGCCAGGCGTCCTGTGGGCAAGAGAGATCACTGCCGCAAACAGTGCCTGACTGACGTCTTTTGATATCTACCTGGGGCCGGGACCTGCCCCGCTCGTGTGTGCCGCTCGTGGGATCCCTAGGGGCCCTAAATCGGTGCAATCCCTTTGTTTGGGGACAAGGTCGGTCTGCTATATTACCTTAGACTTGTCCCTGTTTGTCCGAACATTCCGGTCCTCTTTGTAACACCTGTTGATTCTTATTATCCAGATCCCAGCCAGAGCTGGGTGGATTACCTGCCCTTTGTCTCTTCTCGCGCGACCCAATATTGACTTTGGTGCCAAATATTTCCACTTCGCGACAGCAGTTTCGCGCGCTATGTTTGAGCGGCGGTTTGGCCGATCAGAGCCTCGCTCTGCGTCAGTGCTAGCCTCCTTTTCTGAGGCGGCCACCGCCGAAGGACTGTCATCCGCAGCATTTGCTTCTCACATTACCGCTCAGTATTCACATCAAGTTTTGACATTTTAACAGGACGTGCCCTTGTGCGATTTTTGATTGGCGTCAAGCTACGCAGTCGAGGAGGGAGAAATGGCTCACACACAAATATGACTCGCATAAATAGAGGGGGAGGGGGGCAGGTGCAGGGGGTCTTTTTTCCCTGCCAGTGTGAGGAAGGTGGGGGGGGGGGTACTCAAGCCTTACCCAGCCTTGAGATCTGAGGGACTGAGACAAAGAGGATAACTTCCTGAGGCTAAGCTGCACACGGGGTGTAGTCAAAAAGGACACGAGTGTATACGGTGCTGCTGCACAAAATTTTCGACGATGTTTTGCTTGCACGCCGCAAAGCCTTAATTATGTTTGAAAGTAAGACCGGGAACACGTCAGTCCCTGCATTATACTAATCGTCAGTCAAAGTCGTCTGGTTGCCAAACTGACGGCCTTTCCGGCGGCTAAGCTTCACGCCGACGGACCGAAGTCCGTTGGAAACACTCGGCGTGAGTGAAATTTGAAAACGGAAACACTCGGTGCTGCTGCCGTTTGGAAGCATTCTGTCCAGGTGGTGCTACTTCTGAAGCGGGGTAGCACCAGAAACGCCCGGTGACTCGCGTCCATTCTGTCTACACCCCCGCCGGCCGTGAAGCAGACGGCAGTGTGTCACAAGCCAGTTTTAGGCCCCTCCGTCCTGCCAGTAACTTTCCCATCGGAAGCTGGGCGTGCAGACCGCTCGCCCTCTTCCACTGATACACTTTATTTATCCGCGGATTCCAGAAAGAATCCTGACAATCGGCTTTGCCTCTTTTCAAAGTCGGCGGAGGCTTTAGCGTGGAACGGGGAGAGGGGTCTCGCGAAATCTCAACACTGCCGTGCAAGCGCTTTGATTCGCCAGCTCCTTCGGGTCGCCATGTTTGGTTTTGGTCACTTGTCACGCCGACAACAATCACAGCACAGGTTAGCGTCCTAGAAGTCCCGCGAGCTCGGAGGGCACAGGTGTGTCGCAGTTTTGTGTGTGTGTGTGTGTGTGTGTGTGTGTTTTGTCCTCTCGAAACCTCTTCCGTTTAGCGTTGTGAGCACTCATCATCAACACCATCATCGTGTGTGTGTGTGTATGTGGTGTCCTCGCAAAACCTCTTCTTACGCGCCGTGAGCACTCATCATCATCATCATCATCCCCATGTGTGTGTGTATGTATGTGTGTGTGTGTGTGTGAGAGAGAGAGAGCCTATACGGGTGCAGGTGTGTGTGTGTGCCGGGTGTGTGTGTGTGTGTGTGTGTGTGTGTGTGTGACAGAGACGGGGGGGGGGGGGGGGTCAGATAAGAAGAGCCTGACCCCCTGCCCCCACACCCCGTCCCATTTCGATAAATGAGATGTCCTCAAACAGGTGACTGTTTCCGGCAAGTGACCGGTCCGCGTAAAACCTTTGAGACAAAGACAGACAAAACACGGCAAATCTGTTTCAGCAACACTCATAATCCTCACGCTTGTTCGACAAACCCCATGAGCATGTGAAACATAACAGGACAAAGATGAACAGCTTCAAAGATTCTGGTCAGCACTGTGCGTTTCCTTCCTTGGGTCTTTAAAGGTTCTGGAAAACACAACAAGATGGCCACCAGCCCAATATGTTGTTTCCATTTGATCACCTGCTATCGTCACGGTCGTTCTTTTGTAATGCCATGTATCCACACACACACACACACACACACACACACACACACACACACACACACACACACACACTCTCTCTCGGAATGGAAACAACTGACCGGGCTGTCACACCAATCTTGTTTTTGGAAGAGAGACGTCAAGTTGTATTCTTTGAAATCTATGACGTTTTTGCTCACTGGGATGACGCATAATACATATGGCGTAATAACTTTGATACAGTTCTTGCAATGAAAGCAGGCCCATGAAAATTGAAGTGTTGCTGCTGCGTGCGCAGTGTAAAGATCGAATTAATACCGACCCAATATGTTTAACAGACAAGTCTGCGCGGCGAACGTTTTCTAACTATGTGTTATGTCAGACATACACACGCGCGCGCACTCACACGCACGCACGCACGCGCACACTGACACACACAGAGACTCGCGCGAGCCGCGTTTGTGCTCCATTGAGACCTATGTGGTGTCCTCTCACTCTACTATGCTATTGAGTGAGAGTCAGTGGGAAAAACAAAGCACACTACATCAATGAAACTCCCGCTTTCCCCGTCTACACATAGAGAACGTCCAAAAAGTGGCGACACATCCCCAAGAAATGCCAGTATCACGTCAATCAAACATGACGTCGGAAAAATGACGCTGATACTGCCTTTTGCGTCAGTGCGCGCGTGCCTTTTCTGCGATGGATCTGACCTGTTCAGTACGTAAGCAGCCCTGCACAGCGTTCTGGGTTCTTCTTCTTTCATGAATTTGTTCTCCGTGCATATTCTGTTCATAAAGTATTGGAGTTGTATCCCGTGTCTTCTCTGCGATTGCACGAAGATGGCGACATAGTAGAAGTAAAATACACCACATCTCAAAACAGAGGAATTCGGAAAGAAAGTGGCGAGACACCCCCAAGAAAAAACAGCATCACGTCAATCAAACATGACGCACTTACTTTACGTCAGTGCGCGTGCGTCTCTTCTTCTATGTTTGTGAGGCGTGTGGCTTGTAGAGGAAATGTGCTGTGAGTACAAATTTTCAAGTCAACTGACGATAACGGCTGCAGTGAATTTTTCTAATTTTTTTGTATATTTTTTATGGCACCCCAGGCTCATTATCTATGTATAGTAGGAGCGATTTTGAGATCTAAAGTGTGTTCACCAGCACTTTCATCAGGTACGGCTTACGCCAAAAGTATAAAAGCCACAACCTCCAAAATTCACTTAGTTGAGAGTCCGTATTCATGCTATCTATGTCCAAAAAATGGAGTGGTTTAGGTAAATATTACGCCTTTAAACGCCAGAAAGCCACTTTTTCTGAAAAGTGCGATAACTCGCAAATCATGTGTGCAATCGTACCTGGATCGGGCCTTTTATTCAACAATCTTGATTCATTTAGAAACCCCAAATTTGAAATCGATCGGTTCAGTATTTTCGGAGAAATAGGCATCTGAACTGGGTTCACATGCAATGTCAACTCAGGCTCGGTTTACATGAAAACTATAAGAGCGACCATTTTCTAGTAGTGACTCTGTTCAGAGTCCGTATTCAAGCTATCTACTGCCAAAACATTGAGTGATTTAAATAAATATTACGCCTGTACACGAAAGACAACCAACTTGTCTCAAAAGGGCGATAACTCCCAAATCACTTAAGCAATCATCACACGCTTGAATCGTCTAATGTAACATTTTGATATATTTGGATACCCCAAATTTGAAGCCATTCGGTTGAGTATTTTCGAAGAAACGGGCCTGGACACAATTCACACACACACAGCCGCACACACGCACACACATCCGCACAGACGGCACTCACTGAGGAGGAGAAGTGCGTTCGGAACACCATACGCGTCAGCATCGATGACGCAAGTTTTCTTACGTCATTGTGAGAGTTACACTTGCAAAATCGTCTCTGCGGGAGATCGGCAGTGACGTGCGTTTGTACCACAGATGCTTGCCTATGAACGTGGAAATTTTAGCCCGTCCTATTATGTTGTTTCCATTACTATGGAAACAACATAAAAAATTGAAACGATACTCTCTCTCTCTCTCTCTCTCTCTCTCTCTCACTCTCTCTCTCTCTCTCTCTCTCTCTCTCTCACACTCTCTCTCTCTCTCTCACACACACACACACACACACACACACACACACACACACACACACACACACACTGACGTGTTTTAGTGCAGTCTCAATCAGTTTCAATAATGAAACTAACAAAATTCAACTCGTGTGCCTTGCTGCAACGTTCATACGGCCGGACACGCAGAATGATAAAAGATGGTCAAGTATTTTTTGGTCTAGTCACCCAGATCATTTTCACCCATAAAGTTTTACGTCTGTCCCTGACCGTATCCTCAAAGGACGTGTCCGTGGCCAACTTTCGATATTTCAGGGCCTCCGACCCAGCGAAGAAAAATCGTGGTCTGGACACCATCGGTCAGTTTGGGGTCTTGCGGGAGGGACACGGGGAAACCAGAACCGGCATATTCATTCATCTTCTTGCAACTTTACTTTTGAGGCCAACGTGATCGAAATGAGAGGTGGATGACACTGCATGATTAGCAGGTGCTTGTAGGAACCCAGAATATCCGTTGAATTGTTGTTGTTGTTGTTGTTGTTGTTGTTCTTCTTCTTCTTCTTCTTCTTCTTCTTCTTCTTCTTCTCGTTCTTCTTCTTCGTCCTGTCAGTTCTTCTTCCTCTTCTTAGTTCTACCTTTCGAGCGGAGCCGGGGTGGCCGAATGGTAGAGCGTTGGACTTCTAATGCTCGGGTCGTGAGTTCGTATCCCGGCTTGAGCCAAATATTTGTGCTGGCTTTTTCATCGTTGCCCCGTCTTTTGACATCACCCGTATGTGGTGGAAAAGGACGTTAAACACCAAACACCCACCCCACCCACCCTCTTCTTCTTCTTAGTTCTACCTTTCGAGGGTTCGAACTTCGACAGCGCCAACGTGTACAGGCTTTTTTTTCCCACACAGCTCGCTTCGACTGTGGCCAACGTCACAACATTCTCGTCTCAGGCACACATTAGAAAACTGACGGAAAAGCGTCAGTAAATTTTATCTCCCTGTGTCCTTTTCTAACCTTTTGTGAAATCAGTTAACAACACGCTAAAGATGTACAACTAAACCGACGATAATCTAACTAGCTTAACGTTTCCCGGGAACTACTTGGCGGACTGATATGATCAATTCAGTGTTGACGTAGTGCTTCGGTTTCAGTTCGGTTGCTTCACGTGTCAGTTTTGGGCGGTGGGAAGGTTTTGGCTGCTTACGAGTCACGCTCGCAGTGCACTGATGGGAGACGAATCGACCTACTTGAGCGTAGTGAATATCAACTGTGGCAGAGATGAGATGAGAGGCGATATCAGCGCGTGCAGCTTGCCGCTTTTCCCGTCGCCTCCGTGTTTGAACTGAAGTCACGTGAAGCCTCAGAATACCGACTCTCTTCGTCATCTTCTTCTTTTTGTGATTGTTGTTAATGGCCCGTATGTAGAACTCGACTGGGTTAATTTAACCCACGGCTACGGGCCTAACCCAGACTAGGACAAAAGAACCCCCCCCCCCCCCCAAAAAAAAAAAGGAAGCGAAGAAAGAAAGACAAAAATCCTTCTATAACGGCATAGGCACCTTGCTGGAATGGGGCCGCTTCCTGATTTAAAACAAAAAACAACAGAAAATTTAACCCTAGAGCTAGTTCGAGGTTAGACTCTAACCCGGGGCTAAACTCCCTAACCCCGACTTTTACATGCGGGCCCAGTGTTGGTTCAGTGTTAAAAAGTTTTTTTAAAAAAAATCCACTAATTTTGGCGACCAAGCCGTAACACAATCAGTACCCACCAGTGTCCAAAGTGTACAGCGTAAATGAATAACTCCGTACGGCACGCACCGTTTGTCTCTGAGTTACGTAGTCTTCTGAAGACAAGGACAAGATCTGTTATTACTGATGATTTTGGCGCGTAAAACAAGTGAAAGAAGAAGAACAACAAAAACAACACGAAACTTAAAAAGAAAAAAACAACTCGATAAAACAACAAGCCTGGGCAAATACTGAGTTGTTCATGGTTGGTTTGTTTTTTGAAACAGTGGCGTTATTCTATTTTTTTTCCACCTATCGTGTTTATTTTCCGTTTCTAAAATAAGAACCTACACGTAGCGACAACGAATTTTTTTTTTTTGTACATTTCAGCGTCCTTGGGGGGGGGGGGGGGATAACTGGCTCAGTTTAAACCTCATTGCCACCCCGTTTTGGACCGAGACTGGAGTGTAGACTTTCCCAGGCTTACCTGCCGACACCTTTGACTCCAAAACTCGGTCACACCCCTTTGATGTACATCAACTTAATCCATCATGCAGTGAATGCGTTTTCCATTCTTTTCACTGAGCTTTCAGTCTACGCGTCATCGCATGAAATCTCCACCCCAAATACCAAATACACACCCACACACCCACTTACCCACCCACCCCCCCCCCCCCCCACCCCTCGTCCTTCCCCCCCACTCCCACACTCCACCTCCGTCTCTTTTTTAAGCTGAAGCTATAAACGCTTGTGTATATCATACGCTAATCTAAGCAGCGGCGGATAAGCGTGGGGGGGGGGAGGGGAGGGGTGTACAAAGATTGACTCGAGTTGGACCCCCCACACACACCGTGCACACACACACTCACACACATACACACACACACACACACACACACACACACACACACACACACACACACACACACACACACACACACACACACACACACACACACACACACACAACACAACACAACACACACAAACCGGGGTCAGAGTTCGCCGCTTCATGCCTTTGACAATGGTCACCTCTAAACAGGAACCCCTCCACCCACCCCCCTCCCCCTCCCCCTCCCCACCCACCCCCGTCTCAGGGTAGTGATCCGCTGCTGCTAAGTATGTTGCCGGCACGCGCCTCTTGTTCCAGTTTCTCTCCAAGAGTTTCCCACGAACCGGCGGAGGGGGGGAGCGAGGGCAGGGTCCCGACTATATGGAGCGCCGGCGATGTCTGGCGCGCAGACGCCGTGCTATTCGCCGCGGCCGACGTTGACGCTTCCCCGCAGAGACGCTGGCAGTACCTCTCAGCCCTCCACTTTTAGCAAGGACCCTACAACCGTTACGGTCCGCCTTTCATACAAAGCGTCTTGTCACTGATGACTCATGGCCAGAACTGTGATGCTCCAGCAACATGTCATTATGATGTTGTTATTGCTGTTGTTGTAGTGTTTGCCTTTTGGCAAGGATCCTCAGTACAGGCGTAAGGACACAAATTGAGCGTGGGTGGGTGTTTTGGGGTTTAACGTCCTTTTCCACCACATACGGGTGATATCAAAGACGGGGCAACGATGAAAAAGCCAGCACAAATATTTGGCCCCAGCCCAGGTGGTCACAAAAAGACTGAGGCAAGCTGCCGGTGAAGCTGGGACTTTTTGTACAGAGGTCGGACACAAATGAGGCAAGCGGATTTATGCGAACTGGCTCTCTGGCCTAAAGAGAAAGTAGACGTGCATTACTCCTGTGAGGCCTGAGCGGAAAGGAGACATTCATTTTTTTTTTAAACCCCTGTCAGGTGCGTGCCTTTGAATGGTCTGTTCATGGTAGTAATTGTTTCTAGATTGAAGCATTGTTTTAGGGGTGACTATGAGGCTAATAGGGAATATATCATGATAGACATTTTGAGGCCCTGTGTATTTGTGTCCTTCGCCCACGGCATGCGCTACGCTCCGTCCTTGCACAAATTTCTAATTAACATTGTTGACTCTGGCTACAAATGTGAGGCTACAGCGATGTCCTTGTTATTATGTTTATTGCTATTGTTGTCATGTTTGTCTTTTGGCAAGAGTTCTCAGTACACCCGCTAGGCTCCACCCCGCACAAATTTCTAATGTGACATCGTTGACGCTGGCTACTACAGTGAGCCGGGGGATAGAGCAATGTCCTTGTTATTATGTTGTTATTGGTATTGTTGTCACGTGGGGAATATCTTCAAGCATGGTATGCTCCTAGCACAACGACTGCTACTTCCTGGTAACAGAGACAGAATCCTCCAAAGACGGAGTTTAACTACCCAGAGGCGGGGTACTGCATTGAAATCGTTCATACACCGAAACTGAAATCATCGAAGGGGATGACCGAGTGAGTGTTCAACCCAGAAACGCCAACAACAACAACAACAGCGACAACAGCAACAGCGACAACAACAGCACAACCACAACAACAGCGACAACAGCAACAGCGACAACAACAGCAACAACAGCGACAACAACAGCAGCTACAACATCAACAAAAGCAACACAATTATCCGCTATGGTACGCTGACATAGGGTTCCTTGACTTTAGTCCGCAGTGTCCATCGCATCGGAGGTATTGTGTGAAAGATTTCCATAATGTTTGGCCTCATGTGCCTTCGTTGATGTTGTTTTGCTCAAAGTTTCTTTGTGTGTGGAAAGAAGCCAAGTCAGTACAGATGTACAGTCGACGTACAGGATCTTCCCTCAATACAACTACAAAATAAGTAGCAGCACAAATAACAAATAAAAACATTCTGCAATGTTTGACATTGACTCTTGTTGTCTGCCAAGACGGGAACCCATTCAGCTTGAAAGCTTGAATCGATCACTGTGTGACTGGAACAGCGGCCTTCTCGCTCTTCCTTTCTCCTCCCCTGTTCTCGTAAAAAAAAAAAAAAAAAAAAAGAGAGAGAGAGAAATTGGCACGGCGCAGCTCTTCACTTCTCTTCGCCCAAACAGGTGTCTCGGGTACAATTGCTTAGCAGCTATTAGATTCAACGAATCTGCTCCACGTATAATGAGAGACATGGAAGGGAGATCATCCATCACAAGATGAGATAATCTCCTGAGCGGAAAATACATTTAGTCGAATCTCCAAGGACAAGCACAAGGTGAAACGTGGAAGACTAAACAAGAATTTGTTGTTGTTTTGTTGTTGTTGTTGGACTGAACACTTGCAGGGTCATCCCATCCGATGAGATGGATGCGTCAGTATGTGGCCGTTTTTCAAGTACCCCTCCACATGGGCAGCCACACTCTGGAGGATATTTATCTCTGTTGCCATAGGGTGGCAGTTGTGGGAAGTGTTCATCCCAGAAACGTCGACGACAACAATAATAGCTGCTTAAAGCAACTGTATCCACGGTGCTGCTTTTGTGGGGCTTTTTTTTTCTTTTCTTTCTTTTCTGTATGTATTACAGAAAGCAATTGTAATTTTATTGTTCATGCGTAATTTATCAGGGCCCGCATGTAATAGTCGGGGTTAGGGAGTTTAGCCCCGGGTTTGAGTCTAACCTCGAACTGAACTAGCTCTAGGGTTAAATTTTCTTTTCTTTTTTATTTTTTTTTTGGTTGTTGTTGTTTGTTTTTGTGTGTGTGTGTTGAATCATGGAGCGGGTCCATTCCAGCAAGGTGCCTATGCCGTTATAGAAGGATTTTTGTCTTTCTTTCTTCGCTTCCTTTTTTAAAATTTAATTTTGTTTTGGGATTTCTTTTGTCCTAGTCTGGGTTAGGCCCGTAGCTGTGGGTTAAATAAACCTCGAGTTCTACATACGGGCCCTGGTTAAAATTTAGGCGCTGGAGTCTTTCTAGTTTGTACACTGTTATCTTGTTGAAGTAATGAGCGATTACAATAAAGTCATTACAGTGGCAGTAAAGTTTCCTGCGTTTGAAGATACGAAAACGTTCCGGTTTGAGTACTAAGCCAAATTCAAAATCGGTTTCCGGCAGTAATCAGCAAAACTGATGTCCATTGGACGGAATTCCTGTTTTCAGTCTCTGATCTGATTACGACATTGTAATTATAGCTGTCCATCCATTCATAAACTTATTTCTTTTAGTAGACACGAGTATACTCAATATTATACGTAATTATTATGGGGCGGCCATTGGTCTAGTGGTTAAGCGACTTCGTCACCATGCGAGAGGTCAGGTTCGAGTCCCACTCCCTCTGTTTTGGAAATGTTCAGCCCACAACATTTGAAAATAAATGCAGTTCTAAATTCCGAAACTGAAATAGGTGAGCTGACCCTTCGCAATGTGTCCATGTCCTATGTGTGAGAGCATGCGTGCTGGGTTCAGTTCGCGGCGCTTTGAGCCGATTAAAGAAACTGGGTAAAGCGCCTATACAATACTCAGTCATTATTATTACTATTGTCATTAATTCTGAAAGTTTGATAAATAATTGGGCCGGGTGCAGCAGCCGGCGCTTTAATCTGACACATATTTCGCGAAATGGAATGGCGTCTGAGAACAATGACATGGACTGAGACCAGAGATACTGTGACGTTATCTCTCAGTGCTGAGACAAAGAATCACACCTGACAGTGACAGGCGCGGCAATGCTCCACACCTTTACCAAATCTGCGTCAAAGGCTGAATAATGCACACACTTTGGCGAAGTCTGAGTGCAACTACAGCCACCACCACCACCACCACCCCCTACCCCCCCCCCCCCCCCGCCTCCTCTCCCCTCTCCCACTTGTGCAGTCACACAAACAGTGCTTGTCTCTGATTCTTTTTGAAGCCAGATCAGTCATGGAAAGTTTTACTTAGTTTCTCAGTCTTCCTCGTGAGTAGCCAGATTATACAGAATATAGCCCGGGCGGAACAAGCGGACGCTGGTTTTCTTTCCCTGTTGTTTTGAATTGCTCGGCCGGCCCACAAAATTCAAAACTGAAGGTTAAAAAGTCCACCGTAAGTGCCAACACTGGTTCAGTTCAAACAGTTGGCGAGCTTACCCTTCACACCACTTTGCTGTAAAGTTGTTGCTGTTGTTTAGGTTGTGGGTGAATGCGCGTTATTCAGGTGAGCGTGAGGGTCACAGTGTTGGGTTCAGCCCGCGGTGCTTTGGGACAAGCAACGTCTACTCAATTATTGTTATTATTATTATTATTATTGTTGTTGTTGTTGTTGTTAAGGTCTGGTGGAGCCGGGATAGCCGAATGGTAGAGAGTTGAACTTTCAAACCTCGTGTCGTGAGTTCGAATCCTGGCTGGAGCCAAATATTTGTGAGTGCTGGCCTTATTCTCGTTGCCTCGCCTTTGGTATCACCCATACGCGGTGGAAAATGACGTTAAAATCCCAAACATCCACCAACCCTGTTAAGGTCGGTACTCATTTTATGCGGTGAACCCAAAATCGCCATTCTCAGTGCAGACGCATTAATTACGGACCTACCGTTGTTCCAAAAGAAAAAAGAAAAAAAAAACTTTCGCACTTTCGCTGTGCAAGCGTGCTGCAACATTTTCCGTTCAAGTTACGGGCAACAAGTTGGCTATACAGTGCTCCAATTCACGTCGTACACTTTGGGCACCCGTATTACTGATTTTTTTTTTTCGACAACGGTAGTACGTAAAAGACTAGTTTTAACTCATGGGGTAGCGGCCTACTCGCTTCTCAGTGTTGTTTGGTGGCCGCCTGCGTAAAACAAATTGAAACACGTCTGTACGTCAACCCATCTGTTCATAGACTATGCGTCTGGCACCAAAATAGCCACCTTCCCTGTGTGTTGCTGACTGGGGTTAAAGCACGTTAATTTCAGAGTCATTAACGGTGCATGCCGACGCGTGCAGCAGCTGAGACGAAAACCACGTGCAACCACCAGCCACGCGCCTTATAGCTGGTGCAGGAGTCGGTTTTCTTGCGTTGGGTTTTTTGTTGTTTTTTTTCCCGGCCCCCTCATCTCAGCCGCTCGTCTAGCCTCCGCTAGGCCCAGTGAAATGGGTCTGTAGGCCGAACGACACAAAATTACACAAGGCCTCAAAATGCCTATATATTTCCTAGTAGCCTCAGGCATCACGGCCATCCCTTAAAAACGCTTCAATCTAGAAAACAATTACTGCCATGAACAGACCATTCAAAGGCACGCACCTGACAGGGGTTTAAAAAAAATTGAATGTCTCCTTTCCGCTCAGGCCTCATAGGAGTAATGCACGTCTACTTTCTGTTTAGGCCAGAGAGGCAGTTCACACAAATCCGCTTGCCTCATTTGTGTCCGCCGACCTCTGTGCCAGAAGTCCCAGCTTCACTGGCAGCTTGCCTCTTTTTGTGACCGCCTGGCATGCACCTTGACCTACATAACATAAAAATCACGAAAATCACGTTTTTTTACGACAACAAAAATCACTACAGACTAGCACACTCGCCAAACAAGGTACCGCAAACAAACACCAAACACTGGTGACCCCATGGTCAATTTGTGCCCTTACGCCTGTAGGCGCCAGAATATTTTCAGGACATTTTTTTCCCTCTGCCTAAACTCTTCGTCAGCTTCAGTGGTATTCCTCCCAGGTCATGAGTGAAATTCATGGAGGGCTCGGAAGCTGGGTCTTTTTTTTTAATTATGCATGATAATGAGGACGAGGATGATTGTATGCTGATATGGCAGTCCATGTGGTTTGGGACTGCATGACAGGGCCGCTATCCACGCTTTCTGTCATAAATATCCCGGCGTTAATCAGGCCCGAGATTGAACCGCTACGGCACTTGCGGAGTCGGCCGTGTAATCCACACTGATCATGAGATGTGTCATTACAAGGGAGGCACCTTCAAAGTCGCACCCGTGAAGTGGACGAGTCTCGGCTGAGTCAGCCTGTGTGGCAACAGCCTCCCCATTGGGCCCACAGCACACTCCGCTCTGGGTAGGAGCCGACCTAGGTAGGAAAAATCCTGCTTGCCGCCTCGGTTGGGATTCGGACATCATACATCAAACCCCGGATGACCAAGTAAAGTTAGTGACGACCGTTTGTGTAGCTGAAGCGCGGCATCAGTGCAGATCAGTGAAACACTGACTCAGTTGGCCGGATAGATAATTACATTGCATTATGTCGCCAGTTCACATGTAGGCGGCGTCATGTGCAAAGCACGCTGAGACATATTTCAAACGAAGCAAGAAAACAATTGGTATCAGTCATGAGGTGCTCATGTCAACAACAGTCTCCGCCGGTAGCTCGCGTCCATGAAAGAACGACACCAATCGCGCGGCAGAGCAGGAGAATGCTGACCAATCACAGCAACTAATGCACCGCTGAGCCAGTCGTTTGATCCACTCGCCGTCATTGTGACAGTGCTTGCTGAAATAACCCTGTTCATCGGTTGGACCTGTCTCTCGGCCTGTTTTCTTCTTCTGAAGTCTGTGTTACGGTGGTCATCACATTCTGGTTGGCAAAAGTGGGTGGGGGGTGAGGGGTGGGGGGAGACAAATTGTTAAAAAAAAAATGATGTTAGTTCACTTTCTTCTCTTTTCAAAATGATGTTTAATTCATCTACTCAGACTCCATCAGTGTCTCTTTGTGTTCCACTTATTGGTGTCATACATTCAGCCGGTCAGGTCAGTGTTGGGTCTGGCGTGCATGATGAACTTGCTTCCGTGGATGTGTCTGTTGTCGTGGATCCTCATTCTACATGGGCCGTGGTATTCATTTCAATATACTTGAACACACACACACACACACACACACACACACACACACACACACACACACACACACACACACACACACACACACACACACACACTGACACGAATCCTTCCGGCCTGAGGTCACAGGTTCGTGAAGTTTCGAACCAGCCTTGGAAGCCGGGAGAAGAACGAGAACTCCAATGCCTTACGTAATCGTCTCCCCTGACAGACAGACAGCTCTGCGAAAGCGATCTCCTCAACAATGATGTCTAGCTTTCCTATGTCCGACCTCATATTCACCCACCCCCCAGTCTCTTATCAAAACACGAAAAGAGGTGTCTCGTAGCACTTGCCACTTATATCTACTCCACCTCTTCCGCGGGAATAATGACGTAGCGGCGCGTGCGCAAGAGAGGAAGGGGCGCGTGCCGTCTGCTACTCGTCTGTTTTCAGTTTCAACGAGCCTGCACCTAAAGAGTCGACCTTAATTTGCTGGAGTGAAAGAAGAAACAAAGCTTCCGCCGGCGCATCTGCAGCTCTACTATCGCAGTGCGTATATACTCACTCAATCCATGCCGTGCAGGGAAAAATTGCTGCATTTTTTTTTTTTTTTTTTGAAGGAAACATTATGGAAAATTATCAGTCATAGAGAACAGCTGAACTGTGGCTATGATCTCACCATTATATTATTACGTGTGGCTTTCATCTTATACCTGTGCTATATATAATCTGCCCCCAAACAACATCACGGCAGACAGGCCCATACAGTAGAGAGGTCACAGGGAGGTGATGAAAAGTCTGTGCAAGTGGGCGCGTTTACACCAGAACTGAGCCAGGAACCGAGCTTGAAACCGAACCGAACCGTGCCAGGCCCACTTCCGGCTTGCTTTTACGCTGCAGTTTTGTAGAAGGTGCGCTGACCTGTTACGTAATGTTGGCTTGGCACCTAAGGGTGGAGAGAAAGAATAATGAAAGTTTATTTTTCCAACAATTAACGTAAATCAGTTTCAGTTCATACCTGCCGTTGCTAACACTATTAAAACTATCTACCGCTATAACGAAGAAAGCGAAGATAAAAACAACAACAACAACAACAACAACAAACGAAAACAAACTCGAATCAAATCGCATAAGTGCAAATGCACGTGAACTGAATGAATGAATGAATGAATATATCAATGAATCAATGAAACTTTATTTTACAGCGGCACGGTGGAGGCAGTTGACATCAGATGTCAGTTTTCATGCTGCCGTTGGTAAAGACTACTATTATCTAACTAATCAAAAGGAATAAAACAAAAAGAGACGAGCAGCTGTTGTATACACACACACACACACACACACACACACACACACACACACACACACACACACACACACACACACACATCTATTGATTTTAAAGTGCACGGCACACACCCAAAAAATAAATCAATAATCAGCAAACAAAAAAGAGAAGAATAAAACACAGACGAAAAGTCGGTATACAATTAATGAGACAAGATTACCGGAAACGTAATATGACATTGTTATAAGTGAGTAGAAATTGAAATTGAAATTGAAATAACTTTATTTGAAAACGGTGGAAGTTTTGGTCTTGCAACCAATTTTCAAACTTGCCGTTTTTAAGAACAAACAACTAAACAAAAACAAAAACAAAAAAGCCAAATGATCGAACATACGTAAACCTGGAACAAGAAACTTCAAACACACACACACACACACACTATTATCGCATGTATGAACTAGTATGTCCATATTTATGTGAACGTGTGGCACCTATTTTTATGATTGTTTGTTATTTGTTGGCTAATAGATATTTGAAGAGGCTGCTTTTAAATGATGAGGCTGACCGACTGTGCCTAACATGGACAGGAAGAGAATTCCACAATGAAGTTCCGGAAAATGCGAAACTACTTTTATACATGTCAATGCGGGGACGGGGGATTTTAAAAGTTAGTCCTAACCTAGAGTCTATGGATGTGGATTCTGAGAGAGTACATGCAAGATATTCCGGAACTAACTTTTTGCGGAGTTTGTACATAAACATTCCTTTGTTAAACTGAAAGTGGCACTGTAGGGGAAGAATTTCTAACACTTTAAGTTTTTGATCTGTTGAGAAGGTTGGTAGTGGTAATATTAATTTTGCAGCTCTCCTGTGTAAAGAATTCAGCCTCTTCAAATGAACTTCACTCGAACCATCCCACACCGTTGACACATAGTCTATGTGGGACTTGATATGGGCATTGTAGAATAACTTACGCGTGTCAGCATCTGTTATGAATCGCAACTTTGACAGCATGTACAAATTTCGAGAGACACTTTTACAAACATTATTGATGTGGGGTTCCCACTGAAGGTAGAGAGAGAGAGAGACTGAGAGAGAGAGAGAGAGAGAGGGGCAACCGTCAGTGAAATGGGTCAGCCACTTCACCAAAAGAGCGGCTAATTGTTTCCTTCATTAGAAGTGTTATCGATACAGCCCGCGCCAATTTCGGAACGCTAACGAACGTACCGTGCGTGAAACGGCCCGTCGCGGATGATCGACAGGACCAGCGCGGAAGGATACAAGCAGACGTGATCCATCTGGCCTACTTTCAGAACCTGGCGCTAACAATGACGTCCATTTGGGGGAGGCCACGTCCGACTAATGAGCTCGCGGCTAGGTGTCAGAGTTCGTCAAAAGCTTGCATTGTGTCGACACTGGCCGAGTTACCGTGAATATCGACCTCTGAAAGGTCCTGTCTGAGGGATTGTCAGTGCTCTTGTGAAGACCCTTCCAGCAGGAACATCACTGGACTGTAACTGGAAACCGCAACACGAAGCGAACATTGTACACTCCAGCCGGAAAACCAGCAGAGACGGACCCTCCCATGCCAGTGGAGCCGCTCCTAATCCTAAGTTGTTGTGTTCACTGATTCGAACACTCGGGTTGGTATGTGATATCAGGAAGTCATTGATATCCGGATCCAGTCAGAAGAGATGTTCGTAATGGTCGGGAAAAAAACTGCCGCCTACAACTTAAAGCCTTACCGGGCTGTTTTGCAAATCAGTGAAGAAATGTTCAGGTTTTTGGCCACTGAGACCGTTTTCGTAACTTTACGACTTTTTATAAAAAGTTTGTACATACATCCTTTAATCAACTGTCCATTACAAAAACACACACTCAACATATTTCTGTACGAAGCATATCGGGTTTTTTTTTTGGGTTTTTTTTAATTGTGAGTGTTGTGGCTTCAGTTGAATGCTGGCATTCTCTCAGACCCCTTCATTTAATCCGAGAACCGAAAATGTGTTGAAGAGCCCGTCGTCTTATCGAGGGAATACGACGACATACACAGGTGAACACTTCCTCACGTAGCGAGTTCTTGTGGACTGCACGTTGTCTCTCACTCACAGAAGACACGTGAGTGCGTAGAAAAGTTATAACCGAGTGGAAGTGTTCGCCTGTGTATGTCATCGTATTCCCTCGATAAGACGACGGGCTCTTCAACACATCTCCACACGTAACATTTTGGCACCTCCGACGGGACCCGAACCCGCAATCCCCGGCTAAGGAAGCCGATGCCTTATCCATTAGACGGGCTCTTCAACACATCTCCACACGTAACCGACATAATTATGAAGGATTGAAGCTACGTCAGACGTGGCCAATTCGATCGGCTCGCCAGGGGCACTGGAGCCCACTTTACGACTTCTAATAAAGAGAAATATTACTTTCCATACCTGTACTGCATGTCGATACGACCAAGTCGCTAAAAATAGCCACCAGTCAGCGCTGTGGTGTAGGTGTTCAGTCCGCAACTAAATAATGTCGTCTGCTCAGATACAAGGACTTTTATCTATTTATCATAAAAACAAAACAAAATAAATGTTTCGTTGTTGTTGTTGGTTTAGATAATGTCCGTTTGACTGTTGAATAATCGAGTGTGTGTGTGTGTGTGTGTGTGTGTGTGTGTGTGTGTGTGTGTGTGTGTGTGTGTGTGTGTGTGTGTGTGTGTGTGTGTGTGGAACGGGGGGGGGTCATGGTAGAGGATTTTTGTTTTGTTTTGTTTTGTTCTTATGTTGTTTGTGTTTTTGTTTGTTTGTTTGTTTTCAGCCGCGAGTTAGCCTTTGTGGCTTGCGCGGCTTTAAGTCTTAAAAACTCATTTGTTTGTTTTTTCGGGATACGGGGGGTGGGAGGTGGGGGGGGGAGTGGGGGGATGTTTTGTTCCGTCTGATAATGGACAGAAGAAAAAAAAAACCTTGCCTTCAAGTTGATGACTATTTTCTGGAAACAGCTTAGTCACAGCACCAGTCAAAAGCCATCACATGCAATACCTTTATCGTGATCGCCTGTCGCTCGCAATGCTGTTCGAGGGCGGATCGTATGAACGCCCAGACAAGAGCAGAATTATTGTCTTTGACCTGTATCGATGAATTGATAAAAGTCCTTGATAGCAGCGGGAAAACCCAAAAGGTGGAGGTCATTAGCCGTGACCCTTTGCACCAGGTTAGAGTATAGCTTGATGGAACTGGTTCCACTCTGGCACACGTAAACTGGTGACGTAAGGCAATTGAACAGAAGTGTGGTACTAGTCTTGCAGGATAGTAATTACTTTCGTGTTGTATGTTCAGTGTAATCTCGACCAGGCTGAATGTGTAATTTTGTTGGTTGTGTTTAAAAAAAAAAAAAAATGGCTGTGCCGGCTTAGCTTAGACACGCGTGCAGACGGCACCCACAATTACTGAAACTTTGTGAAGATTAAAGCTTGATTCACACTCACCGACTGTGACACTTTACCCACGAACCGACCATTCACACTAAGTATCATTTTATTGGACAGAAAATCTTCCTATCAGCCTTTCCGTGCGTTGTTGTTGTTGTTGTTAATAAATAAAGCGAATATCTTGGTGAATGCAGCGACTCAATGTCAGTTATAGGCAAATTCAAAGACACTGCCCAGTTCTAAAAATGTACTACTGCAGCCTACTGGCGTTAGAATTAAGTCATGAGAGTAATACTGAAATTCCAATTGCAGATCAAGTTCGGGCAACCCCAGTTATCAGTCACGGTCTCGGTTCGAAACCAAGGTCTTTCTTTGCATGGCAAATGAAGTCAGTATCCCAGAATTCCTGAAATCTAGACAGCCCCGCGTACCGTAGACCTAGCCAAGCGAACATTCTAGGTCTACTCGCCTACGGAACGCCCTGCTAGCTCCGAGTTATCCCGATGCGCTCGCTAGAAAGCACGCCCCGGAGCTTGCTAACTCCGCTCGGTAAACTAAAACGAAAAACGGTCTTCTTTCTGCGTATGCACAGTGAAAATCATCCAAGTTTTTGCGACTGGGACAAGGTTGACTGGGAATTTGTTTACCGAGTATCAAGGATGGCTACCATCATGATCGATGGTTCTGTTTTATGACGGGAGTCAAAAGTTTTTCTTCAATATGTGGTCATTGCTGAAGACATGCACATGATTAAGAGCCGTAGGAACACATGTTCTCATCAAGAAACAAGTGGCTGGTGGACACCGCCATCTTGAATGACTGACTTGGGCTACACTGAGACCACTAATAGCTTCCGGGTCATGTAGTAAGGACTACGCTAAATATAGTACACAATTTGTGCCCCCAGGCTTTTAAAATTTGTATGCAGAGTACAAAATGGCAATCTGGTGCTTTTTGTTGGCTTTGTAAATAAGTTTCACTGATGCCAGGGCAGTACTAGTAAACCGGCTGAGTAGGGGAAAATGAGCCTGGGTGGACTATTTGCCGGTATTCATGCGCGGCTGGCACAGGAGCCAGCAGACGACAGAGGAATGAGGGGCTATGTGGTCGCTGCTAACATTACCAAAAACCGGAATATTGGAACTTGTTGAAATTTACTCTACACATGAGTCTTTCGCTGCCGGATTTTTGTGATTTTGGGGGGTGAATTTTAAATCATTTCAGTCTAGTCATATGCAACGTTATGTGTAAGAGGAATATATAGCGTTTTCCTCGAAATTTCCATGTGGTCTGTAGCCCTTGGATCAAGCGAGGGGTACCGTAGCCACACTAGGCGATACAGATCGCTCGACGGTACAGGGGGCAGTTAGCACACGTTGGGACAGGTAAAAAAAAAAAAATCTGAAGCAGGCCTTAGCTACCACATGCTGCAGCAACAGACGGCGAAAACAGCTGGAAACAACATTACTGGTCCTAAACTGACTGCCGATGTAAACTGATTGGGTGTGCGCCCTTTCCCCCATGATATAGTGGGAGGGGTGCGGGCTTGCGAAAACTGTAGTAGAAGGACTGCTGATCGCCGACTGCCATAACAGAACTAAGTCAAGTCAGTAAGGACTGTATTTTAGCACGGTAACTTGGTTACCAGACTACAGTTCATCCGAAACCAGTGACTGTAACTTCCGCAATTCCGTTTGCTCTCTGCGTCCGTCAGCATAAGCACTGAAAGTGGAGAATGTGAACTGGAGGATAGCTACATGTATCTGATCCTTCCTAAGTTACTAGAGCGTTTGACTGACTGCACTTCGGCACTGTGAAACAAGCTGTTTGTGAGAGGTAGTGTCCCGCACTGTGACTGAAACAAGCTGTTTGTGAGCGGTAGTGACGTAACTGGATCTGCACGGAGACTGAATGGTATCGTTTGTATTTGTATAATTACCTTTTGATCACATTACCTTTACCGACCGAAATTCGGGCTGATGGAGGCTTGTGCCAGTGTCTTGGGGCGTTTCTCTCTTTCTGTACGTACTAGTATACACACCACCGACACAGCTACACGTCGGTGGTCTAGTGGTTAATAGACTTGTCACCGATGCGAGAAGTGAGGGGTTCGAGTCCCACTCGGGACAAAGCATTTTTTCTTCTCGTATGTGGCACCGTTCATTCGGGCCGATCGTCGGGGGTTCTCTCCGGGTACTCCGGCTTCCTCCCCTTCTGCTTTGGAAATGTTCAGCCCACCAAACTTGAAAAATAAATGCAATTCTAAATTCCGAATTTTAAATAGCTGAGCTGACCCTTCGCACCACGTGATTGTAATGTGTTTATGTCCAGTGTGTGAGAGAATGCGTGTGATTCACGTGAGCGTGCGTGTTGGGTTCAGTTCGCGGCGCTCTGAGCCGATTCATGAAATTGGGTAAAGCGCCTATACAATACTCATTATTATTATTATTATTGTTATTGATTTCAGCCTCAGGTTCTGATACTGGCTATGTTTCGTACACTCTTGTTACCCGTTGCGACACCTTGTTGCTAACAACAGGTTAGCGGAGGCACGCACGCGCCCTTGTCTTGGATTTTTTTTCTTTCTGTAGCTAAACACACAGGTACAAGTCAGCGGTTTCGGTCTGCGCACTGAGTGCAGTATCTGTGCTGCGCATTACCTACTGCGGTAACTGAGTCACTGGCAACTTAGCTGGTGTAACAGGCGTTGAATTAACTCAATTCCTACCGAGTAAGTTTGGGGTTGTGCACCCGTGCCCTCAATATAAAAATCATAATAAATTTGTGTCTACATTGATTTAAATTTGGCTTTGTGGGAGTGTTGCACTTTGATTATACTCTTGTTTGCCGGCTTTATTTATCTCATAGTCTAGTATTCTCCTTACAACACACAGACACTGTTACTGCACGTCAGGTCAGATTTGAGGGGGGGGGGGGGGCAGGACGGGTGGGGGGTGTCAAATTTGCAGGCGCGCTGAGAGTGGTCATGGCTCAACACAGGTGTGTTCATGCAGACTGTTCAACGCGACATCAGTGTAAACGTTCGTCATCTATACTCCCGCTTTTACTGTACTCTCTGTTTACCCGTGAGTTGCGGTGCTGGTGGTGAAACTGCCAACTCCACCAACCCTGTTCCGAGGCCGTCGCTTCTCCAGGCCCCTACGACGACGTCCAAATCGGACTAACCGAGACCGAGCCGAGCTAAGTGATATCTAAGAAGGAAAAAGACAAAAATACTCGGTGACAAGGAAAGTGGACAGTTTGCAAACAACTTTGAGGTCCCAGTGTTATGTCACACACCATACACTAATACATGTAGTACAAACACATACAGAAAAGAAGAAAATAAAGGAAAATTATCAAAACCTTGGGTATTACTATGATCAGAAACTTCAAAAATACACTAATTCTTTTATGACAGGGATAAATGCGTAAATAGCCGGGCCTTGAAGGAGTTCACAGAGAGACACAGAGAGAGATACAGAGACGGAGACAGAGACAGAAACGGAGACGGTGACGGAGACGGAGACGGACAGACACTGAGACAGACAGACAATGAGACAGACACTGAGACCGCAGACAGGCAGGCAGGCAGAGACGGAGACGGAAAACGGAAACGGAGACGAAGACGGACACAGACACAGACACAGACACAGACAGACAGACAGACAGACAGACAGACAGACAGACAGACAGACAAAGCAAAACCACAATCACCTACAAAACGTAATCTTCGTTCGGCATAAACGCTCCTTGTTATAAGCGTTATTTTACTGAAAGCGTTTAAAAGGAACACACACACACACACACACACACACACACACACACACACACACACACACACACACACACACACACACACACACACACACACACACACACACACACACAGAGTGATAAAATTTTGTCAGTTAATTTTCCTTTAATTATTGTATGGACTAACTGAAAGAAAGACAATGTTAAGCACCTGAATACAGAAAAATTAAAACACAAGATTAACTAATTATAGGTTTTCTGTTTTGACAGATTGAAATTGCAGTCCCGTAATTAAGAACGACCATGGAAATGTCACACGACAGTAGTCCGGAGTCGAAATATAACTGCCGGAAGGCAATGTGGACACACTGAGACAAATTTTGAGTGATACTTGTTTCTTCAGAATATGCAGCCCTCTTGCGGGGTTCATGCGATGAATATTAGTCCGGCCCTCTAGCTGACGTAAGCCATCGGCCTGGGGTCGTCACTGACGTGGCCGCAACAAGGAAGTCGAGTAACTAATCAAGGCTTATGTGTTGACTTTAATCAACTCGCAACACACACACGTATACATGCTGGAATCGTAATGGTCTTACACACACACACACACACACACACACACACACACACACACACACACACACACACACACACATTTAGGAAGAGAGTGGGTGGGTGGGTGTTTGGCAGTTTAACGTCCTTTTTCCACCGCGTATGGGTGATATCAAGGACTGACGGCCGGGGCAACGAGAAAAAAAAAAGCCAGCACAAATAGCTGGCCCGGGCCACAGCCGGGATTCAAACTCACGACCCGAGCACTGGAAGTCCAACGTTCTACCACTCGGCTATTCCGATTCCCCGAGAGTTAGAGAGAGGCGGAGTGGAAGAGAGAGAGAGAGAGGAGATGGGGGTTGGGGGGGGGGATACGTATGCTGGTATCGTAATGGTATCACACACACACACACACACACACACACACACACACACACACACACACACACACACACACACACACACACACACACACGTTTGCACACACACACACACACACACACACACACACACACACACACACACTCACACACACACACCGCTAGAGAGACTGAGAAAGGGTGGGAGAAGAACACGGTATGCTGGTACAGTATCATAGGTGTATCATAATGGTCTTACAGAGAGAGAGAGAGAGCCACAAGGGGTTTGCCATTCTGGGGTTTTCGTGTGGGCCTTACTACAGGGTTCATCGGGCAGTGTGCCCACCCCTCCAGCACACTACCCCACCACCCACCACCACAGCACCATGGCGAGACAGAGTGCCGCTTTAGACCAGCCGCTAAAGCCCATTCACTGGATAAACCGACTTGGCCACAAATCTACACCCCTTACTCTTTACTCTTTACTCAGTCCAGCTAGCTGCACACACACTTGCAACCCCGGTGCAAAGGTGTGTGTAACTGTGCTGTAAGCCGCGTGCAGCTACCACACTTCACGAACGTACAGTGACTGAAGTACTACTGGTTCCTGCAAATGTTGTGTCTCAGTTTCGCTGAGACCACCGTGCCTACCTGTTACCTGAATGATAGACCTATGTGAACAGAAACCGTGTTATAAAACTGTGAGGCCCGGTTCGAGTTTGTTCTGTTTCACCGCCGGCGAAGAGAGTTGATCGAAAAGCACAGACGTGGGATCACAATTAAGAGCAAAAACCAAAACACTAATCACAGTAATATGCACACGAAACAAGGTCAGAACCTGGAGAGGCACAGGATGAAAGTGATTTAAGCAGAGGGCAATGTTTGTGCCTCTTGAGAAGAAGAGAGAGGTGTTCAAGAGAGACCAATATCTGCCTGGAAACAAAGCGGGACCTTTAAAGTGGAGAATGAAGGAGCCCTGAAGACCAGACGGTGATCACTGAGAGAGGGAGAGCGAGCCAGAGAGTGAGGGAGGAGAGGAGTAGCGGATGAAAGAAACTGTCTAAAGGAGTGCTTAACTTTCGCTCGCAGTATTAGTTTGTGGCAAAAACACTCAAGGCGTCAGACCTTTGCTTAACCTCTGGCCGGGGAGCCGGGGTCTATAGGTGACTGAGCTACGTTGGGTTGTCAGTGCTTGGGGTCGTGAGTTCGATTCCCGATTAGGAGAAGAAGAAAAAAGGTGTTCTGCCTGTTCCTCTCCGTACTTCGACATCATCTCCATTACGTGGTGGAAAAGGGTGTTAAACCTCTCAGCAGGCAATCAGACCTTAACCTCTGCCATCACGGAGCAACAGGTTTCGACAGTGGCTTCAGGTGTTGGGGGGATCCTGTTCCACCTGGCTGAACACCGACTGCCGGCTGCACTCAGCAGTACGTGGCCAGCCATGCGTGTCCTCCTCCTCACCTGAGAGTCAGTTCCAGCCGACCGCCCAGTCGCAGACAGCAGACAGGTGAGACTGAGCAGGGGGTGGTAAGGGAGAAAGAGGAGAGGGAGCCGACTTCCAGCAGACGACACCGGACAGTCAAAGTCTTGCCCACCTGACGTTGCAGGCAGGACTGGCACGCGCTGGAGGAGCCCCGGTAGCTCAACTGTCCTCCTTGCCGTGTGTTTGCGCGCGTGTGTGTGTCTCTCAGTCAGTCTCAGTCCCTCACCTCGTGGCAAGAGGCTGGAGGGAGGAGGGTGGAATTAGGTAGTGGTGGTGGTGGTGGTGTGACGTGACGGCTAAAAGAGGCAGGAAGAAAAGAAGGAGGCGGGCTGTGTGTGAGAGAGAGGAAGGAAGAAGGGGGTGTTGGTTCCTTTGCTTTGGTGCCGTGTGTCAGGCTCGCCACGGCTTTAGCCCCGCCATCCGAGGGAAGCGAAGAGCCAATCGTGCCGTGTTTCGGCTGCCCAGGGAGAGGGGAGGGGAGGACTCCGTCCTGTGAAGCCGCTGGGACGGGGGCGGCCACTTTGAGAGAGAGAGAGAGAGAGAGAGAGACAGAGAGGGGAGAGAGAAAGAAGAAAGAGGGGATCGACACAGTGAGCAGCTGCAGTGGCGCGACAGACATGCATGCGGTGTGCACGTGCGGCAGTGATACCGGTAACTTGTGGACATGATGTACATCAGGGACCCCATGGAGCACGGCCTGTACAGGCCAGCGCCCACTGACCGTTGTCCGCCCTACGACCCTTACCCTTCGGTAAGTCAGGTTCAAATCCTCTTTATTTCTTTTTCTTGTTGCTTTTGTTTTGTTGCTGGTGTGTGTGTGAGAGTGTCAGTCACGGTGTGTGTGTGTGTGTGTGTGTGTGTGTGTGTGTTGTTTCAGTTTTGTGTTTCAGTACCTCATCACACATAATTTTTTATCAGTTTTACGCCACCATTGAGCGTCACGTGTTGCGTCAGATTTATAAGTTACATATCAGTTTTGTGACTATTGTACTACCTTTATGTGTGTGTTTGTCTGCGGTACTGACTGAGGTTCTTCAGGAGAAGAAAAGACAAAGAATTTCTCACAGTATTTTGACATGTTGCCTGATGAATTTCATTCTGTGACATCGGCCAGCCGGCATTGTGCCGCTGCTCCAACTTGAAATTATCACAAATATGTGTTGTTTTACTCCTGCCATCAGCGGTTTGCGTGTTTGTTGGTGGTTTTGTACCGTCTCAAAGACTGAGTTGAACTGAGATAATTTCCGACGACATTTGACATCACTATTTACAGCTCCTGCAAGGCTGTCATGTCGTTTCCGATTCACAGTACAGCTCTCATAAGTCGGCATCGATTTTCAGCACCTCTCTCTCTCTCTCTCTCTCTCTCTCTCTCTCTCGATTTTTAATAATAATAATAATAA
>JACVVK020000002.1:972500-982500 GCA_018292915.2 Batillaria attramentaria
ACAATTCGAAATTTCTGGCAGATGACGTCCCCAAAAAGAGCCATGTGAGTACAACACACAACAAACTGACGACCACAGGCCTGAAATTTGAATCAGTTGGTGGCCTTCTAGACAGGTTGCTGCCGTATACAGGTGACTGCTTTGGCAGGTTTACCTGTAGTAGCAGCCCCCCCCCCTCCCCCTCCTCCCTCAAAAAAAAGGAACAAAGTCAGAATTCGTCTTCTTTCGGGGAGGTCCAGGCACTCGTGGTCGCTGTCAGAGTTGCTGCACACTGACGCACGTGCTGCCTTGCGCCCGGCGCTGACCAAGCCTACTCGCGTGCCGAGCACGTGCTTTCGATTTGGCCCATTTCATCGCTTGTCCTAAATTAGTGCCATTCGCCAGCCGGGCATTCCGCGGTGTCGGCCAATGCTGCGAATGCAGCTGGATTGCAGCGTCCCACTCTTCAGAGCCCTGTAGAACAGGGTTCTGTCCCTATCACTCGGGGCTCCCGCACTGCTCCCCGCTGTCCCACTCCCTGGGGTTCTGTCGCGGTATGGGACGTTCACACCTTGTCCCCTAAGTGATTGACAAGAGTCGCAGACACGCTTATGTCAGTCACGGTAGTTGTAATGCGAAAGGTCAGACTATGATATTGGTCATGAAAGCAACGCTATGTCGGTCAGCCACTAACCTTAAAGATCTAAGCTCCTAACAAAAAGCTTTCCGAAGTGTGACAAAAAAAATTTACAGAGTCGACCGTGCGAGCACAGTCAACCCTGTCACAGTTGCAGAGTTCACACACTGTCCAGAAACTGCGACAAAACCGTGCCGAAAAACTGCCCCCACTTCCTGTCGGGGCCCGTCCACGCTTTTCAGTTGTTGGGAGCTTAGATCTTTAAAGGCAACTTAGCTTGTGCACGTGTGTGTCACAGCTACAATTCAACTAAGCGTCAGGAAACTTCAGTTTACTGTTTACTTTTCGTAACATCTTTTGTTGTTGTTTTCTTTTACAGAACCGTTAGAATGTGTGTGTGGAAGTGTGGGTCATCTTTATTGTTGTTTTCATTTGGTTATGTCTTCATTTTCCTCGGGGGTCAACGTCCATTTAGTTCCGTCAACCGCGCGTGCGTTCGTACTGACACAAGGACGAGACGGACACCATAAACGAGTCTGCATGTAAATCTTCACCCGATTCAGTGATGGAAAATCCCCCCAAATCAAAACCCTGCCCACCAAAGTATCGAACCCACTGGTCGTCGGCGTGACAACACAACGTTCTTGCCATGTCTTGGGGCAAACACTTTGAAGCTAGGTCTCGCCTGTGTATCGTCACTGCCATCATTCTTCAGTGCACACTGAGGTTAAACTTCCCCCTGGCTGTTAAATCGGCGATTCTTTTAGGTTGTCCTCAATCACTCCTTTGTCGGGGGAGGGGGGGAGAGGAGGGGAAACAATCGAGCTGTAGAGCGTTGGACATGCTCAGGTAGTGAGTTCGAATCCTCTTAGTTAATTAGCTCCGAAATGGTCTTTGTTGCTTGCGCAACTCTATCCATCTGTAAATACTCATACCCCCCCCCCCTCCCTCCAGCTCATTTTATCGAGATCCCAGCTGTATGTTATGAAAGTGGTGTGTGTGTGTGTGTGTGTGTGTGTGTGTGTGTGTGTGTGTGTGTGTGTGTGTGTGTGTGTGTGTGTTTATCCGTGTGTGTGCAATTGTAGAGCGCTCTGAGCCAGCTTCTTGCTGGGATACAGCGCTATATGAAAGCAATTTATTATTATTATTATTATCTTGGCTGGGAGTTTTAAAAAAAAATGCTGGCCTTTTTCTCGTTGCCCCGTCTTTGATATCACCCGTATGTGGTGGAAAAGGACGTTTAACCCCCAACCACCTAACCAACTAACCAAGCAGCCAGCTGTGTCAGTGACGTTCTGCTACAACAAGACAAGACCAACCAGCGGGGACTTTTCAACCAGTTTCAACTAACCCGAATACCACACACATCCACGCACTGTCTCAGTTCGTTTGTACACAACAGCCCCAACTTTTCAGTCGCGCCTGCTACCGACTACGCCGTCTTTTAACGAGCTGCCCGTGTGCACGAAGTGCAGCGCCGGTTTTCGCCAAATTACATTACTCCGAAACCCCACTTTCTTCATCAACCTTTGCGTAAGGGAATTACAACAGAAATTCTTCCTCTCTCGCTTGTATTTCTCGCTCCCTTGTTACAGTAACTGGTGCGACTTCTGCTTTCAGCTCAGTTTTGCCTTCTCTGTCTGTGTTGTCTTGTGCGTGACTGAGTCGGGTGGGTGTTTGAACAGTTCAACGTCTTTTACACATATTGAGTACGTGAGTCGGGTGGGTGTTTGAACAGTTCAACGTCTTTTACACATATTGAGTACGTGAGTCGGGTGGGTGTCTGAAGAGTTTAACGTCTTTTACACATATTGTGCGTGAGTCGGGTGGGTGTTTGAAGAGTTTAACGTCTTTTACACATATTGTGCGTGAGTCGGGTGGGTGTTTGAAGAGTTTAATGTCTTTACAGATAGTGTGCGTGAGTCGGAATAGCCGAGGTGGTACGTAAAGCGTTGGATGCTCGGGTCGTGAGTTCGATTCCCAGCCTGAAGTTAAACGTTTGAGCTGGTTGTTGTTGTTGTTTTTGTTGTTGTTGTTGTTGTTTTCATCGTTGCCCCGTCTTTGTTATCACTCTTGCGTGGTGGAAAAGAACGTTAATTCCTCCACACACACCGGCCCCCGTAGTGTAGTGGTTAGCACTTCGGATTATGGACCTGGAGACCCGGGTTCGAATCCCAGCCGAGGCAAGCGGGATTTTTCCTACCTAGGTCGGCTCCTACCCAGAGCGGGTGTGCTATGGGCCCAATGGGGAGGCTCTTGCCACACAGCCGAGCTTCACCCACTTCACGGGTGCGACTTTGGGGGTGCTTCCCTTGGTATGACACGTATTATGATGTGGATGATTACACGGCCGGCACCGCAGATGCCGTAGTTCCCGGGCCTGGTCAATGCCGGGATATTTATGACAGGAAGCGTGGAATGCGGCCCTGTCCCGCAGTCCCAAACCACACGGACCTCCATAGCATCATCTTACTATCATCCTCATCTCCATCATCATGCATAATAAAAATTGTCCCAGCTTCCGAGTCCTCCGTGGGTTCCACTCATGACCTGGGAGGAACACCACTGGAGCTGGCAAAGAGTTGGGGCAGCAAAAAAAAAAAAAAATTTCCTCCACACACACACACACACACACACACACACACACACACACACACACACACACACACACAATCTCTCATTACGCTTGCTTGGGCTTTTTCTCTGTTGTATTCAGTGCTGTCTTTTTTTTCTTGTAATTACGTTTTACAATTTCTTTCCTTTTGGGGCGTCTTGTTACGGAGCATTTCAAAAATAGCTTGTAAAGAAATAGACTGATCTGAATCCCATTGACTATGCTAATTCAAGAAATGCCATTGAATATACTAATTCAAAAAATGCCATTGACTACGCTAATTCAAGAAATGCCATTGACTATGCTAATTCAAGAAATGCCATTGACTACGCTAATTCAAGAAATGCCATTGACTACGCTAATTCAAGAAATGCCATTGACTATGCTAATTCAAGAAATGCCATTGACTATGCTAATTCAAGAAATGCCATTGACTACGCTAATTCAAGAAATGCCATTGACTATGCTAATTCAAGAAATGCCATTGACTACGCTAATTCAAGAAATGCCATTGACTATGCTAATTCAAGAAATGCCATTGAATATACTAATTCAAAAAATGCCATTGAATATGCTAATTCAATAATTGCCATTGAATATATGCTAAATCAAGAAATCAAAATGCCACTGAATATGCTATTTCAAGAAAAATCATTGAATATGCTACTACTTCAAGGAATGTTATTGCATATGGTAATTGAAGAAATACCGTTGAATATGCTAATTCGAGCTTGTTGTTGTTGTTGTAAGTTCAATGAAAATACAGAACTCTGAAGTCAAAAGTCAGTCGCTAAAACCAGGGCCCGTATGTAAAAGTCGAGGTTAATTTAACCCACGGCTACGCGCCTAACCCAGACTAGGACAAAAAAAACCCAAAAGCAAAATTAAATGAAAAAGGAAGCGAAGGAAGGAAGGAAAAAAATCCTTCTATATCGGCTTAGGCACCTTGCTGGAATGAGCCCGCTTCTTGATTCTTCTTCAGAAAATTTAACTCTACTAGAGCTACTGTAGTTCGAGGTTAGACTCAAACCTAGCGCTAAAAGCCTTAACCTCGACTATTACATACGGGCCCTGCTGTAGAAATTAACCACAATACACAGACGACTCGAAACCAGCCGCGCATTGACGCTGCTCTTAGTGCTACCCTTAACGCTTTGTCGGTCAGCTTTCTCAGCCGAGATTTAACTCTTTGACGACGAAGCACAATTTCTAACACGCGATTTCCTTGGAAATCGCGTGTTAGAAATTATGCTTCGTCGTCAAAGAGTTAATGTCATGCAGCGATTGTGTACAGCGGCGCTTCAGTGTTTAATTGACTGAATCCGCTGACCCGATTGGGCGCCAGATCCGTGGCACAGTTTTCACTACAACAGCGCGGGATTTATCGCAAGTCCCGCTTATCCCCAATGCCCCAGGAACAGAGCTTAACGCGGCACCCCGCACCGTACAGACCATAACGGTCTCCACGGGATGTAGTCAAAAATGTGTGCGAGTGTTTCCAGTGTTGCTCCTTCTTCAAAAGTAGCACTGTCAGGACAGAGTGTTTCCAAACAGTAGCACCGAGTGTTTGCATTTCCAAATTTGCGTTGCACGGAGTGTTTGCAGTGGAGTTCGGTCTTTCGGGGTTAGTGAAACTCAGAACGGGACCGTTTATCTACCCGCAGACAACAACTTTGGCTAACGCGTTGCTACAACGCAAAGACGTGTGCATGTCCATAACTCTTCCGTCAAAACCCATACAAAATCTTCAGACCACTAGAGGCCACGTCAAGCCACAATCATGCAATCTGCAGCGGTCTCGGGCCTAGCGGGGAAGGACCGACGCCTTGCGTAATAGTGGCTTGAAGTGACTCCTACTGGTGTGCAGTGGCTTGGGTGGTTTTTTTTGTATGTAAGTACTGCAAAATCAACACTTCAATGGTTGGCATTATTGTTCCACTAAATTTCAGATGATCTGTACAGCTTATGCCTATAGGCTTAAATGTTATAGATCTCCATAGTTGATGTCGTATCTATTCTGTATAGGTGTGAGCCTGCGTTAATACGTCTCTTTAACGTTTTTCTTTTTGCCATCAATTTGATGTTATTCCGCTTGAATTTGGGGGGGGGGGGAGAGTAGTAGTAGTAGAATGTAGTAAGGACAAGATAGAAGAAAGGACGCTGTACCTCATCTTACATCCTTGAAAAATAAAGTGTCATTTTCATTGTCATTGTCAGTCTTTTTTTACACCAGTCTTATCATATAGTGGTCAGGCTCGGAGATAACTCAAATCTACGGCTTTCCGTGAGAGCAGTCAGTCATCAGTCATTGTCTAAACTTTTGGAGCAGAGTAGCACGGGAAAAACTCGCCACCATTTTGACTACACCCCGGGGGTCTCCTAGATCTGTGGCCTCAGGGGTGGATGGGTGCGGCAAAGGGGCGATTAACAGTTAGCAGGGTGCAGACCGGGACATGATTGATTCGATGCTTGATTGATGGGAATCGAGTGTGATCCCCGTCTGCATCGATTGATAATAATACGCCGGCCGGTCAGCCGGGCGGCCGGTTATCGCTCCTTCCTGTGTGTATGTATAGTATGTACACACAATTCGTGTACCCACAGCGAGTGATCTTACACATGCTGGAAGAACAAAAAATGGACGATTTGATTATAAAAGCTGGCTTTTCCGGGAAAAAGAAGCTTTGTGTTTCGCAGTCAGTAAACGTTAATGGTCAGAAATGAATTATGACTAGTTCGTTGGAAGGGGCCAAAATTATACATAATAACATAAATGCATCTTGTAAGGGACGAGGGTGGAGTTGGGTGGGGTGGGGTTGGGTGGGGTGTTTGGGGGTTTAACGTCCTTTTCCACCACATACGGGTGATATCAAAGACGGGGCAACGATAAAAAAGCCAGCACAAATATTTGGCCCCAGCCGGTAAGGGACGAGAAAAGAGAAAAAACGTTATACTAGCGACCTACGGAAGACGCGAACTCTGTGTGTGTGTGTGTGTGTGTGTGTGTGTGTGTGTGTGTGTGTGTGTGTGTGTGTGTGTGTGTGTGTGTGTTTCAAATCACTGTGTGGTTTCCTCCGCGGCCTATTGCGCGCGCGCATGTGTGTGTGTGTGTGTGTGTGTGTGTGTGTGTGTGTGTGTGTGTGTGTGTGTGTGTGTGTGTGTGTGTGTGTGTGTGCGCGCGCGCGCGCTCTCTTCTTTTCAAACCACCGTGTGGTTTCCGCCCCCGACCTCTCGCCTATCGTTCAATCAAAGGGAATCCAATACGCGCCCCAAGTCAGTCGACGTCTGAACGAGTGTCATTTCTAAAACCCTTTATTATTATAGGACGTCATAATAGTATATGGATTTATAAACGGCAACACGCGAATGGTATGGTTGTCAGATCCCTCCTGGCGTACATTGCCTGCCACCGTTATGCGTGTATGTCTTTCTTTAACGATGATGACCCCCGGACTTACAATGTGTTGTAGTAATGTCTGCCGTCGACTGGTTAAAATAAGATAAAAAGCCTAAGTACTTGTCCAGATCCATGACGCATAAAGACCTTTTTAGCAAATGGCGGAAGACGTATGGCAGTTCAGTCTTCCACAGAGGTGATTTCAAGCAGCACAGACATTGCGTGATGTGATGTCAAAATGGCGGCATCACTGACAATAGGAAGGACGAAGGGGCGGGGAAGGGTGTGTGTGTGTGTGTGTGTGTGTGTGTGTGTGTGTGTGTGAGAGAGAGAGAGAGAGAGAGAGCAAAGGAGGGGTGTGCGCAAAGGAGGTGTGTGTGTGTGTGTGTGTGTGTGTGTGTGTGTGTGTGTGTGTGTGTGTGTGTGTGTGTGTGTGAGAGAGAGAGCAAAGGAGGGGTGTGCGCAAAGGAGGTGTGTGTGTGTGTGTGTGTGTGTGTGTGTGTGTGTGTGTGTGTGTGTGTGTGTGTGTGTTTCCATGGCACAACGGAGGTATTATTAAAGAATGGTACACATGCACATACTCAAAATCAAAGTGCACGCCTTAATACTGAGATCGAAAACCTCTTACTGCCGCCCAGATCGATCTGCATGTGAGTTTGGAATAGTTAAACGGGCTAATTCCAGCTTCAGTTGCTGAGCTAACTCATGTTTTGGAAGTTTTGCTTGTGAGTGCGCCTGTAGTCGCGAAATACTCTCTCTTGATTAGTACAGCTCTTAATGCGATACAATTTTGTTTAACACTTTGTGCGAGCGGTCGAACATTCAAATTCTACGACTGTTGTTACACTACTGGGGCGATCGGTGTCAGTTGTCGCCGCGCAATCGAGTACGCTTCTGTTGGCTCGTTGCCAGCATCACGGACGCTGTCACTGTCCAGGTGTCGAAGTGGTGTGATGATAGATACCCACGAAAACAGGTCAGAACGATCTGTTAGCATAAAAATGGTAGCAGCCCCTTTATAATTCATCCGGTTAGTTGTTGTTGTCCTTCCGCTGAAGTCTCAAACCAACCAACTCAAGCAGCTTCAGTCGATGGTTGTTTTAAAGCATAGCACCCTTTTTTCACCAGTTAAGCGTGATACCAAAGACGGAACATTCGAGGAAACCTAAAGTCAGCACAAAATGTCAGTCTGGCGCCCGGCCCGGAATCGAACTGACGAGTGACGACCCGAATATTGACAGTCCAACGCTCTACCTTTCGATTATCACGGCCCCCCGCCCCGCGGCCCCGCCCCACCCCCGACCCCGGGTAGCTTCGACCGAAACCAAGAATTATTTAAACAAAAGTTATTGTCACTTGGAAGCCAATACCCAACGAAGAAGGGCAAAGGAAAAGATGGATAGAACATTTTGAAGAGCTGTTGAATAGAGCTGGAGAACCCTTGGCGGCGGCCTATGCCCCAGAAGGGGCAAAAGGCGAGAGTGAGTGAGCGAGTGTTGTCACTTCGGAAATTTGTCATCCCTTCTGAGAGCCCTCACCAAATTAATTTCTAAATTGTTCAAGTTGTTTATTTGCTTGCTGGAACCGACGAGTTTCCGTCTTTAAGGCAGCACGTGACAAACGAATGAAAGATCAAGCTACCACACTTCCAGCGCACGATTATTTTTGTTGAGAGCAAAGAGGGGCACAGCAGATGCCCAGAACTCCAGCGATTGCTTACCAGCGGTTTAATGGAGCGGAAATAAGTGGTTCTGTGGTTCCGGATGACTGAATTTGCTGATGGAGCGAATCGGGAGCTGTTCCTCTGGGACCGGAGAATGGCACTTGGTGTTGATACCTTTAGCGAGCAGCGTGGCCAGTAGAGCTAGCATAAAGTGGTGGTTATGGATGGGGTGGGTATGTTAGTAGTAGACTTTTTTTTTTAGCACCGTGTACCCATTACCCTCGTGGTAACCCTGGAGGTAGTTTACAGTGTGTGTCTTCCAGGACCTTCCCCCCTCCACCCCCCCCCCATCCCCCCCCCAAAAACAAACCCAACAACAACAACAATAAAAAAAACCTGAAATGTTTCTGTGGCCTATTTTTTTCATCAGAAATTACTTTTTGTTTAAAACATTTTGTTTTTCATTGAAGGATCACCGTCAAACAGTAAATAGCATTACATTGTAAGAGAGCACAACAAGAAATTACTTTTGCGGCGGTTAAAGTTGCCGCCAAGTTCCTGATTGTAACAGTCAAAGGGAATTCAGGCACAGCGCGAAGTCACACGCTTATAGTTACACGCAAAGACGTTTTAAAAGTTGTTTGTTGTTCTTCTTCTCAAGGTTTGCGGCTTGCTTGTTTCTTTGTTGCCATTTTTTTTTTAGTTATTGTTGGGTTTTGGCCATCGGAGATGTGTGTCACAGTGTGTGTGTGTGTGTGTGTGTGTGTGTGTGTGTGTGTGTGTGTGTGTGTGTGTGTGTGTGTGTGGGTGTGGATGTGTGTGTGTGTGTGGGGGGGTGGTTGAAGCGCCGGTACTCTGTGGTTTTCAGTTCATATTCCTTGTATGGAATTTGTTTCCTCCAACAATTGAATTAGATATTGGAAAGAGATATACACGTAGCCTAGGTCAAGCTGTCCGTACTGTCCTGTTGACTCGGGCTGAAACATTTGATTGCAAGTCCTACTCAACTTTTAGTTTATTCAGGCTTGATCGAGTGCTCATAATGTGTCATAAGTTGAGTCTCCTCCACATGGTTGAGTACTCGAACACACAAGACAAGATCGCACAGCACAATGACTATACCCTAGCCCAAGGATACCCGCCGTTCACATGATCAGTCATCGTCAGTAAACTCGAATTCCTCCTCTCTTTGTTTATGCTCGTGTAGTTATCAGGAAGGAGCCACACCTGTAGGTTTTTGCTAGGAAATCCTACACCTTTTCCTGACAGTGTAAACTTTCCCTCATCGCCAAAGGCAAGCCGATAGTTTCGTATCGATGCCCAATCTGCCTCGCGTCTCTCGAAAGCAGACAGAAGTAAAGTTTGTCTTTTTTTCACAGCCGCGGCAACGCCGGTATACGTCGTCTGCGGAGTGATGGCTATCAGTACTCTCACTGTAGTTTGTCGTGATAGAAGGGCCGTGCAAATAAACCACACTGGCATCCGTGATCTGTAGAAAGGTTCGTTTTCTAGACTGATATACGCCACCAGTCGCAGTTAAAGTTTTTGTTGCCGCGTACGATCGGAGGCTTGATGCCGGCTTTTGACTTTGACTGAAGCGTCAGCTCTCTTTGTTTCCTGTGGGCCTGGTTTTTTTTTTTTTTTTTGGGGGGGGGGGGCTATTATGGAGGTACAGGTCTATTTTTAGACGGTTAGGGTTAGGTTTGGTTT